>CAJNJA010026898.1:0-27663 GCA_905231915.1 Symbiodinium necroappetens | reverse complement strand
ACTACTACTACTACTACTACCCATTACTACTACTACTACTACTACTACTACTACTATCACTCCTCCGACTGCTACGGCGATGGCGATTGCATCTGCGACTATGACTACTAACTACTACGACTATGCCTACGCTTACGCCTGCGACTACGACTAGGATTACGAGTAGTGCGACCGCTGCCACTCCTACTGCTACTGCTATCGCGACTGCTGCCTGCTGCGGCTGCGGCTACGGCTACTGCTTCTACTGCCATTACCACCATGTGGCCTCAACATATGTGGCACAGAAACGACAACATTCCAGGCGCGCACGGGTAAGAGGTCCTGCGGTTTTGTCATCGGAGCCTGGTATTTTCTTCCTAGAATCATCCAGGAGGATGCCTGCAGCTGACACAACTCGGTCCCATGCAGAGCTGCCGTTGTGAGAAGTACAGCTGAAGCCCCCGACTCTTTCCTGTCAGACTCAGAGAAGGCTTTCGAGCTTTCTACGGTCATCTCGGCAAGCCTCACCACGAGAGATGCCAGCTGCCACAGAGCGCTCGCATCATGTACATACTTGCCAGCACCTTCCCCCGAGGTTCTTGAGCCGCATCCCCTCCCAAGGCCATGCCACACCTGAAAGGAATCGAAACCTACATGGACCGACAAGTGGTAAGCTCGGCTAGTGGCCACATTTTCCGTACCCGGTTGGATGGGATTGTACGGCCTACATTGCTCGCACCCAAAACGGGTGAAGGCAAGGGCAGGCGTACTCAAGAGCTGGCTAGGTCCGTTAGGGAACGCAGGTCTCACCCACGTTTCACCTTCTAGATCTTTCTAGGTTTCAGCATCCGGCCGACCGCTCCTGAGCAACGAAGAGCTACGGAGTTCTGTTCGACATGTTCTCGCACTCCGGCTTGAGCTCGATTCACAAGCTCCCAAATCCGAAGATGTGGGCGTGTTCTACAACTGCCATCTGATACGAGCTGTCGGAGAACAACTGCCGAGCTGCTGCTGTTGGCTCCATATGGTAAGGGGGCGGGTTACTGCCGGGTGTGAGCCATGAGGAGCTTGTCTTCGCCTGGAAAAGCACGGAGAAGGCTCGGTGAAAGGTCCGACATCCCGTGTAGAAACCTTATGGAGCGAGATTCAACACATGAAGTTTCCGTTGTTTTCGGTTCTCTCTTCGTCTGTGCTTATGTGCTGTCCCCCTAACTCTACTTTGTCCCTTCACAAGTTGCTGTTGCAAGATGGCAGGTTTCGTCCATGAGTATGCTGCAGCACTCTCCGCCGGCGCGTGCCAGATTTGAGAGTGGAGTCAGTGCGACGACGTTTTTCAGCTTGGCCCCAACTTGGCATTTGATGTCGCAGCTGTTCTCACGCCGCCTCTTCCATGCCACGCAGGCAGGTCCTTATGTTCACACTTTCAAGCTTCTGAGGGACAAGACGGAAATGAAGGCAGCCCACAGACTCAGTGTTGGGTAAGGCCACGTTTTGAAGCCTCTGCTACACTCGCATGCGCCACAAGGGGCATTTCCTGCATCGCCTATCCACCCGCGCTAGGCCATGACTGTGTGGTGCGTTCGATTTCTCTCATCACTGGTGCCAACACTGCAGTTCAACCGAGTACAAACATCCGTCAGGTTGCAGTCAGGAGCTAGTCCAGCCCATGCGTGCATCGGCTAAAGTTACAGCTGTAGTGCGGAGTCCTCTCCTGCGGCAAGGCGGCAGCCATTTTGTAGCTTGTGAGATGGCTTAAGTTCGCTGTTGGATTGCAGGCGTCTTGGAATTCGGTTTCCGGGCGGGCCGGGGAGGGTTCAAAGGGTGATCTGTTCGCAGACACCGATCTAGACCAAGCGTCTGTTGCTGTACGATCTGGATCAATACACCGCATATCTTTTCCCATGGCCTCTGTATGGGGTCAAGGAAGAAATGCTCCGACCGTGCGCCATGCTGCACCGTGACAAGTAAATATTCTGTAAGCGGGCATGTTCGTTGATTCGGAGGCGCTGCAAGACAGTCTCCGGCGCAGCCCTTCGCTTGCGCAAGCGGCACACCCGGCAGCACCACACACACGCACTGCCGCTGCAACGCACACGGCTGTTGCAGCGTGTTGTGATGTCTAGTCAACTGATGTTGGTGCTGTCACTTGTTCGAGGGCATGCTGCCAGGACTTTGTTGACGCCCTTTTGGCACGTCGTGGCCACAGTGAATGGACAGGATGTGGGCAATCAGCTGATGCTGAGGCACCAGTTGACAAGGCTGCAATGTGGTCCGATGCGTGCGAAGACTACCTTGGCATGCTCTAGACTTGCCTGGCAAAGTTTTTTGACGAGCAGCTTCCACCGCGTCCAGGGGGTGCTAGTCGCTGTCAGTGAATGTTAGACAGTCGAGGCTCAGCCTAGCTAGACCTCTTGCTCGAGTCCCAGAAGATCCAATCCTTAGCTCTTACCAGGTTTACGCAGAGTCCTCTCTACTCTCCACAGGCGAGGAAGGGCAGCAGTAGAGCTTAAACTTGCTGCATTAATGCAGGCATCTTGGAACTCAACACGCAAGGTTCTGCCGGTCCGAGGAGTCTTCTTTAAAGTGTGGTCAGTGATCTCTTCTGGTGCAGAGACACGTCTAGAGCCCTCTGCTCGCCTCTCTTCTCCCAGGGCCTTTGTAACAGATGGAGGGATGCCTCAGCAGCCTGCTAGCGTGGCTAGCATGGCTAGCGCTGCAACTCGAAAACGGCCGGTCATGCAGGTGCTGAGGATGTTGCACAAAAAAATCGACTTGTCGTGCAAGCAGGCTTTGCGCCACTGCACCTTCTCAGTGCAGCGCACAGCATCGCGACGGCTGTGCCGGTTGTTTAAAGTGATGCAGCCGCCATGTATACGATTTGGTCACTGCATCTCTTTGTCCTTGGCCTTAACGCACGGTCAACATCGGCAGCCACCAACTGTGAGCTATGCCGCCCTGTGAAAACCAAGTGCATATGCTGTAACCCAGCATGTTCTCTGATTCGCAGGGGCCGAAGGACTTTCTTCGGCAAAGCTCTTCACTTACGCGAGTGGCCGACCTTGCAGCACCACAGACACCCGACTAAATGCATGCGGCTGTTGCAGCGCGCTTTCCCGTCGTTGAGCCAGCTGGTGCGGGTGCTGTTACCTTTTCTGGGGCATGCTGCAAGGGCGGTAGCTTCGTTGGTGCTGGAAACCGACACTGCAGTATCTCTTCGTGGCCCCAGTCGAGGGATAGGATGATGTGGGCAATGAAGCGAGGCTGGGCCATTGCTGGACTGCGAGACTGCCAAAGCTGAGATTGAAAGCTGCCTTCTTGTGTGGTTTCAGCAAGGGTGTCATGAATCCCCTCCAGGCAGTGCAGCCACGGACTGCGTCGCAGGTTTGCCTTATCGCTGATCCGGGTTTGCGTCGTTGCACATGGCTCCACTAGCTGAGGACGTGGCAACCGCGGCAGCGCTCGCGCTGCTCTGACAGAAAAGCCCTCCGCGAGCGCGAGAGCGGAGGTGCAGGTCACGCCGGCCAGGCCGGCCAGGCCGGTGCTGCCTCGGTTTCAGTGAAGGGTTTTCCGGCCCGGGCCCAGGCCGGCCAGGCCGGTGTCTGCAGAGTCTCCATCTTCAGCCGCAGCTTGGACGCCCCATGCAGGACGCTTTGGCTTGAGCTTCGGCCCTGTCCCCGGCGCCTGAGCATAATCTCGGCGGTTTTCTCAGCACGCTTGAGCCAAGCAGATAAGCCGGCGCTGGGGTTGGCATCCGATCACTCGCTCGTCTGGGTTGTGTTCTGCACGGCCTGGGGACAACAAAAATCAGTAGCTCCGCAGTCCAAGGCTTCTGTTTCTTTCATTGCCCGGCAGATTCCCCTCCGTCGGCAGATTCCCCTGCAGCCGCTGAGCAGAACAGAGTGGCGGAGTGGGCGGAGCGAGCTTTGGGCCTGGGAGCTTTCACCGAGAGCCTTGAGGCTTCTGGGAGCCAGGCTCCTTCCTTGTACCTTGACAGCAGAGTTTGTAAAGACCGCCTCTAGAGAGATCGCAGCACCAGGAGCGGTCCCTTTCGCCCTTGTGAAGCCGGCGCGCGAAGCCGACTCCAAGCCGTGATCTGCAACCGGCTTCGCGAATTCTTTTGCAGCCGTCCACAAGCGGCCACCCCCTTTGCGGCAACACTGCAGCTGTTGCTGATGACGCAGTGTGCACAAGAGCCGACTGCACTGGCTGCGCTGCCTCCGCCTTTGAGCTGAGAGTCTAATCGTAACGCAAAGCTGAGAGCTACGTGCCTTCCGGTTCAACTTTATGTCTGTGGACTCGCGAAGCCTCAGTTCTCTGCTGGTGCCCACTTTGCGTGTGGGATGAAGAAACACGATAAGAGCAAGCGCCGCCAACCCGGTTTCCCCCATCTCAGTTGCAGAGTGCACTGGCACACAAAGAAGCCTGAGCACGCCGTTCTCGTTGTGGTGCGAGAGTTCCAGGAGCAGGCTCTTTAAGTTCAGTTCCGGCGCCAAGGCTTCGGATTTCAAGTGCTTGCAGTTGCTTGCAGGTGCAGCCAGTGCCACTTCGGAAGGCCACTGTGCCGCTAGGTCCAAGGCGTGTGTGGCTTTCATTGATCACTCCCGAAGCACGACTATACTCAGCCCGATCTGGGTGGCTTCCGCGTCTGACTGTTATTTCGGGGCCGAAATATTCCGAGTCACGACTTCTGGGACCGGATCACTCCCAAGGCATTCAGAGACAGTAAGCAAAGGCAGCCGATCATTCAGTTCTGCTTGGGAGTGGTAGCGACCGCGACTGTACCAGCCGATGAGACCGAGATGGCAGCAGCCACGCCAACCATGGTGTAGCGAGCTGGACAGTGGTGCGACGATCCCCTTCCTGCCTCTGGTCGAAATGCGATCTCTGGTACGTGTGACGGCAGGACTGCGGCTGCCGGAACTGCCGTAAACGCAAATGAGCCTGCGACGGTCAGCCGCTTTGTCCTTCAGCACCAAATTCACCGGTGACACGCCCCAGGCAGAGCTGGAGCGGCTGGAGCCTGGAGCTTGAATGCCGAACTCTTGCCCCGTCGGCCCCATTGATGTCCCCGCCTGTGCAGAAGGCTGTGAGCCTGCGGCGCTACGCGCTTCCAGGCCGCCGTGAGCTTCCAGGCCGCTGCGCGGCGCCCTGCAATCAGAACGTCAGTGCTTTCCTTCAGGGAAGCCCCAGGCCGGCCGGGCCGCCCGGGCCTGGTTCAGAGACTCGTGAACTTCAGTGGGCGGCCCTGATGGGCGCCGGGGCCGACCATGACGTGGGTCTGAGCTTGGTTGTTTGCTCTCCTTGTCTCGAGACGTCGCTTCGTGATCTCACATGTGGGTATGGCGCTGAGGCTCGAAGTGCGGGGGCAAGTTGCTCGAAAGATGCATGCCAGGAGGTAGTCGAGCTCAACGGCTCGAGTTGTGACACACAAACGAAAAGGCACGCATTCATGCTTACGCGGAACACGACGAAGGGTTCTTCTGCTCAGGCGTGGTACTGTAGAAGTTCTGACAAATCTACTCTGGTTGGGAGGGTGCTTAGGAGCAAGGAGTCCTTCATGACCTCCTTGAGATCTTCATGAAGCCGGCTTGTGGACCGTTGACTCCTGACCTGGGTCAGGACTCGACGTGTATCTGGGACTTTTGCATCGCCTGGCAGCTGGCAGGCCGCCAGAACACTGGGAGCAAACTGCCTTCCATGACCCGTCCTGCTGCTGTATCACTCGGACAGCCGGAAATTCTGAAGCTTCAGTGCAGCAGGGTTTTCTGGCTTTCAAGCTCAGGCTTACGAGGGTCGACAGGCCCTTTGAGGCATGGCCTGGGCGTGTTTGTACAGGAGAGCCGGTGATGCAGGGAAGTGACTAGCACTCTCTTCCGGACCTGACTCTGGGACATCGTTCTGCTTTGGCGGCTTGTCGCTCTCTGAGTGGCTGCAGGATTCAGAGAAGCTCCAGCCGCTAACCGCTGTCTGTCGTTGCTTCCGGCAGAGCGAGCATTGCTCATGCTTTACCCTTTCGGACCCCACTGCGCCCCTCTAAAAATACCCGAGCCCACCCAGATGGCAAGTCTGCAGTCGGGTGTGAGATTTTTGGTGCCGGAGCTGCGTGCACAGAGCGCTGCGCCGCTTTGAGCGTGCTTGCAGCCCTTGTGCGACAGCACGCTGTCAAAAGCCCGGGCCAACAGTTCAAAGGTGAAGCTGTTGCCGTCCTCAGCTCCTGTGCTGGGCCATGCGCTGTGTGCGCCCGTGTATCAGCAGTTCCTTGAGCCTCGACAGCCTTCGCCCCGCTCGGCGATCTTGCTTTCTCCAGCTGACGCGTTGCGCTGCTCCCGGTTAGTCTGTGAGGGATCCATGAAATTCTTCAGTGCCACTTCTGAATGCTGCAGGCACCCGCCACGGTTTGGGGTCCTCTGGATTTTCTCACCGGTTCCGACGGCAGCGATGGCCCGCGCCCAGCCCTCCACCTGCAAGCTAAGCCGGCCAAGCCTGCACGAGTCTACTAGGTCCTTTCCAGGCACTTTGCAAAAGGAGCGACGCCTTCTGAGAAGTCTTCTGAGGCCGGGCAAGGAGCGAAGTTCAAGGTCTGCACTTTGCGCTTGCGGGGTCCTGCAGCCTGTCCTTGGATTGACTTCAGGACGGCAGTTTCGATAAGCCCTCAGCAATTCCTTAGATTGGTGAAGCAAGCATCAGAGGTCAGGCTAGTGCGAAAGCTGCCAGCAGTGCGCCCGCCAAGAAGGATCCCATTCTTTCTTCAAGGGGTTCGGGCAGGGTGCAGCTGTGTTGCCTGCCTCGTCAGCTCCCTTGCCAACGCCACGTCGGACCCGTGGCCACGGTATCTGAAAGCTACAAAGCGAGCCGAGGTGGCTCAACGAGCCGGCATGTCGTGAAGGCATCAGTCGCATCCAGCACTTCTTTATGTGGCTTGGCGCGGGCTCAGGTGGCATCGGAGCCCGTACCGCCCATGCGCAATTTCTCCAACAGACGGAGCGGGCTCGAGTAGCTGCGCTGGCGCATCAAGAAGCTTCCGGTGGCGTTTGTGCGAGCTTCGAGTCGCGCAGACAGGCCCGCGACGAATGCGCCTTGCGGTGAGCCCGGGATGCCTTGTCTGATGAAGTCGATCGGAGACGTGCGTTGTGGTTGGAGGCAAGGATTCTGCCTCTTAAATTTGTCTTGACGTGCGATCGGCCCTGGCAATCCTCAGCAAACTTCCTCAGCTGCGCGCAAACGGAGCAGCGGATCTGGATTTGTCCAGTCTGGTACCCTGGACCGAATGCAAGTACACAGAAGCAAAGCCCCACGTTTCAAACCTTACTGTCAATATTCATCAGTCCGGTTTACAGGATTCAAGTGTTCCCGTCAGGGACACCAAACGCGGAATGTCAGATGGCAAGGTGGAACTGCATGCCTTTTCCAGACATTGAACACAGTAGCAGACCCGTTTGAGACCAGCCAGAGAGATTTCGTGTTCGTAGGGAAAGTCCAGAAAGGCTCTTGAAGCACGCCAAATGCCGTGCCTTTCAACTTCGACGCCTGGTTTCGGGGCTGTAAGGTCGTTGGGAGGGTTGAATTACGGGTGGGGCTGAGCTTAGAGTTCAACCGGCAATCCGCTGTGGCTCTTTCGCCGGTTCGCCTCTTCAGGAGTTAGGAAGGCCGTGTCGGTTGACAGGAGTTACACGAAGCCTCGAAAGCCGCTCATGCAGGTGATGGCTAGAGAAAGAGACCCCAAAACCTTGAACTCCTGCAAGGGATCCCTCGTTTTCCATGCTCACAGCCTGCGGCACCACGAACGCATCATCGCTGAGGCCGAGGCCATTCTGTGCATTCTCAGTGATGTATTCCGTGGAGTCGCATCTCTGAATCTCTGACTACCTGAAGCCGCGGGTTGCTCTGAGCCGTGCCGATGCCAGACCCGAGGAGAGCTCCCGCAACCAGGCGCAGCGGTGCAGCATGCACGTGGGAAGAGTGTGACATCAACGCAGCATAGTCGAGCATTCCAGGAGATCCTGCACAATGCTCATGTGGGACCCGCAGTTTGACGAGTGTGCTTCGGAGGCACTTGATAGAGCAGGGCAGCAAGCACGACATGCCGTAATCATGCGGCCGGCGCCGTCCGACAAGACTGACACGACAATCGCTGCAGTTCAGTTCACTTGTGTCACTGCCGTCCATCCCGGACTCCATCCTGTTCTGGTACCACAGAGGCACAGAAGTTCGAGCCGAAGGCGGCTGAGTTGCTCTTCGGCTCCCAAGCATCTCTTGACTCTCCATGTGCAGATGTTGCTGGCGCTGAAGGGGCAGCGTCCATAGCTGCATCACAGGGTTGGTCCGGCGATGCAGCGCATGGGCTCCTCGGGGTCCTTGGTGGCCTTGCCTTGGAGGATGGTCCCTTGTTGGCTTGCCCGCCTCGGAACCAAGATCAGTCGGGGAGCTGCCTCAGCTAAGAGGCCATCTGTTGCGGATTCAAGCGCAGACTCGCTCAAGCTGCGACTCACCCGACAAAGCTACCGTTATTGAGTCCAGAACACGGGTCACGATGATGGAGCACTCTCTGACTTTGAGAATCGATGTTCTGGGTTTAAGAAGGCTTGGCCGCTGCATTGCTTTGGAATTGGAGAAAAGGGGCGAAGATGCCCTCCTAGAGTTTCCTGAGATCTGCTCGCCCTGCTGCCTGTCCTGCATCACTGTCGATCGTCATTCTGCTTGAATGCCGGTCGTCGTCCTTCAGAGACACCTCGAAAATCTTCTTCAAAGTGGCTTTCAGCTCCCAGAGGCACCAAGCGGGTGAGCCAAGTGGGACCCCATGTCTCTGCCGAGTGAAATCTCCCTTCGTCCAGGTGTTGAGGCGCCTCGTAGCCACGTCTTTCGGACGGGGAGCATGCCTGGACTTCTTGCGGACAAGGTATTGTCGGACGGCTCCAGAGGCTCGACTTAGATGCTTCTCGTGTTCCGGGAGCTCTGTCCAGCGTGTTCCACGCTGCCGTGCGACCTGAGCACTACCATAACGGCTGCTGGGATATGCCTGCATCCAGATCCTTCCACAACCTTGACTGATTGAAGTACTCGCGTGATGCAACGAGAGTGGCGGCATGCCTTTGGAAGCTCGGGGCTCATGGATGGTTTGCCTGGGATCTGAGCTCGCCTGCGTATGGCTCCCGTTCAGGCATCCCGCTTCCCGATGACAGCGAATTTGCTGGGTTTCTGGAACTACGTCTGAAGCCTGCAGTTTTGGTCACCAGCGTGGTACAGCAACACGTGCCACAGAACTGCGTTGCAGAGAAGGCCTCCAGCCAAACCGGCTCCACAGTCTGAGAAGCTTCCGCATCTCTGGCTCCGGTTGGAACCTTCGGGGCATCTGCAGTGCACCGAGCTGTGACCAGCCTCTAGTGCGGTGCCCCATGCGCTTTCCAGCTTTCAACATGTGTTTTTCTAGCAGAGTTGGGAAGAAGGCCCGCCAAAGCCTTTGGGTCACAAGACTTGGCCAGGCCCTGAGATGTCCCCTCTGATGACCGATGCTGAGAGCGCTGCGGCCGTGGCGGCCGTGGCGGCCGTGGCTGCGGCCGTGGCGCTCGAGCGGTCAGTGGGGCTCCAAGACAGCGAGGTGTGCCATCCGCTCTCGGAGCGCCCCTATGCCAGCATCGACACCCTCAGCCCCTTGCCGTGAACGTGCTATCGGGAATCGGCCCAGCGTCGTGAAGGTGTGCAGGTGCTTGTTGCCAGGTCTTTCAGTAAAATCCATCCAGTGGCATGAAGTAAGGGCTTGATTTCCGGACACAGGGAAGCTGACGAGGCCGGGGTCGTTCCCTGGACGGTGTTGCAGGATTTGCGTTTGTGCGTAGCACCGATCGAAGGCTTGGCACATCGATCAAGCTTCGAAGCCTGTCTCGAGGGAATGAAGATCGTCGAGGCCAGCTTGGCTCAGCTTGACTGCATGAGAAAGGAATGTGCAGCTCCTGTGGCAGTTTACGCCCCATTGAGCGGAAGACCCCAGCCTCGCCTCTGCTGCCTTTTGCTGCTTGGGCATTGTCGGTAGCGGCGCAGCCTCTCCCCGACAGCAGTGACCAAGCTCTTGTCCGTACATAGGCCTATGACCCTGCAAGCAGCTAGGCAGTCTGCACTGCCATGCAAGCACCGGAGTTGCCCGACCCTGCCACCGCGCTTTCTCCCTTGAGTTTGACCTCTCGGGCTGCGGCGGTTCGGCTTAATTTCCAAGCTGTTCAAGGCGGCATGCACAAACTAAGAGCTTTCTCACCCTTCGCCCAGCAGCCCGTCCTGTCCTTCCTGAGTCCTAAGGGCATGTGTGCAGTGGACTGCGCGCATCCTCTTCCAGACGCATCAGCCAAACACGCGTTATGACCCTGGATTGGGGGAGCCCCTCGGGCGCCTACGGAACTCCGCTCCGCTCCGCTCCGCTCCGGGCATTGAGTCGCCCACAGCCTCTCTGCCACGAAGCTCAGCGCCGCTGGCCTTTGGGAAGTGACGGTGACGACATGGCTCTCTTGCGTCTGCGTGACCGACGTGTCGAAAGAACTTCCAGAGAAGAAGGCTGATTCCAGTGATGCCGTGTGCTCCGGTAGTTACACAGCGGTGTTAGATGCGATCGTTTGCTCTGATGTCACTGTCGGAATCAAGGTGCCCTCACTTGCAGGCTCCGGTGCGTAACCGCGAGAACTGATTCCCGCCTTGGTGCCTGCGCTTCATGCATTTGTTGGAGTTCCGGCTCTTCGTCCTGGATTCAGGGCAGCGGGTTCAAAGACCTGTGCCTGCACTGGTGCGCAGAAGTACTGCGAGGCATCTCCGTGGCGCGGTTCTGGTAAAGAGGCTGGTAGAAGAACTGAATGGAAGCGAGGGAGCAGTGGGAGCACGGAAGGACCTCGGAGGCCCTCGACTCACTGTGCCAAGGCGGCCAACGTCGGGTCACACGAGGGCACAGATGAAAGGCTCCGATTTAGGGTTCAGGGCAGCAGGAAGTAAGATCTGGCCCCTATAAATTGAAGTCAGCATTGGTGCTCTTGCTGGCCTCAACTCCCCAAACTTCCACCAGTGTCACCGCCTGCCAGCACAGAAACAGCAGATGGGTCAGCATCAGCGGCAGGTTCAGCGACAGTGCAACCGACAAGAAGAGCCTTAGCCTTAGTGGGTTCAGCTCACAGCCCTTTCGGTCATCTGCACAGATTGCGGTGTCTTCCGTAAGGTGAACGCTTTCCTGCGTTCTCCGGTTCAGAGCCCCGAGGCGAGGGGAGTGCTCTGCGAGGGTCCGGGCCCGGATCGGCTTTTGGACATGGCAGTCGCCACAAGTGGAGAGCGCAATCGGACCTTGCACCCTGTCGCTTCGTGAACAGGCGCAGTGTCACAAGAAGTCTTCTACGATGTCGGAAGGGACATGCTTGGCCGCCACGAACAAGTAGCTAAACCTGCACGAGTTTGCTAGGTCCCTTTCAGGCACTCCGTTTTGCAACAGGCATCACCTTAACAGCCTTCTGAGGCCGAACAGGGAAGAGAGCGGGCATGCACATGTCGGTTTGTGCCTCTCGGGTGTTGCCCTCCACGGCTTCAAAGCAACACAGCTGCGATGAGCCCCCAGCAGTTCCGAAGAATCATCCAAGGCCCGAGCTCGGGCGCCCAAGAAGGGGCCCTTTTTCGAAGGGTTTCGGGTGGAGGGCATCCGCAGCATGGTGCCTGAAAGCTGCAAAGCGACCTAAGGCAGTTGCTCAAGCCACAAGTGGATTGTCGCCAGCATGCATTTTGGGTCTTGAATTTTTGGCAGGCGCCAAGCATGTCTCATGTGGCATCAGAGCTCAATGCCCAATGTCAGCATCGCGAGAACCACGCCACATCAGCCGTGCCGACGAAGAGAGAAAATTCTTGCGAGGCATTTGTGCCCGCGTCGGGCTGTGTTGAGATAGGCGTGCAGAAGGAGTGCGAAATGGAGCGACCTGCTGGTGCAATTCAGGCAACTGCAATGAAGGCACCTTGCATGCAGACTGATCCGTCTTGATGTGCGATCGGCTCTGGCAATCCCCAGCAAGCTTTCTCAGTTGCGCGCAAACGAGGCAGCGGATCTGGATCTGTCCAGTCTGGTACCCTAGACCGACTGCAAGTACGCCGAAGCACAGCTCCACGTTTCAAGCCTTGCTGTCAACATTCATCAGTCCGGTTTATAGGATTCGAGTGTTCCCGTCACGAAATATCACGAAATCCCGAATCTCAGATGGCACGGTGTCACTGCACGCCTCTTCTGACGCCGAACTCGGACACAGCCGTTGAAGACAGTGCTGCTAGACCCTTTTTGAGATCCGCCAAAAAGACTCCGTGTTTGTAGGGAGAGCGCAGAAAGGCGCTTGAAGAACGCCAAATGCTGTGCATTTCAACTTCAATGCCTGGCTTCGGGGCTGTAAGGTTGTTGGGAGGCTTAGGTCACAGGTTGAGCTGCGCTTAAAGTTCAATCGGCAATCCGCTGCAGCTCTTTCGCTGGTGCACCTCTTCGCGACGGTTAGGAAGGCTTTGTTGATTGACAGGCATTCGACAACACCTCTTCACGATGGTTAGGAAGGCCGTGTCGGTTGGCGGGAGTTCTACAAGGCTTCGGAAGCCAGGAATGCAAGTGATCGCTCGAGAAACCAGAGAGATTCCACAGGCTGGAGGCGCGCACCTTCTAAATCGCTGTAAGAAATTTCTAGCTTCTCAAGCCGAGTGCAAACGGAGCAGCCCTGCTACCGTTGTTGTTGAGGATGGCATTAATGTTCTTCATGACGGCCATGGTGAAGAAGAGGAGAAAGAGGATGATGTGTCTCGCAAGCCAAATCCCCGAGTCTAGCATAGGTTCTTTGCATTGGTTCCAAGAACCTGCGCATTAATCTCAGGATCCATTTGGTCTTTCAAGCCTTGAGTGTGGCAGTGCGGATTGAAATTGATGAGATGGTTCGGAACGGTTTCCAACTGTTTGCGGCCGTTCTTGAAAATGGGTTTGCAAGTTCTCCGACGGTTCCTGAGAGTTGTCTGAGGGTTCCGCCTCCGTTGTAAGCAGACACATTCAAGAAGCCGCAGGAATTCCACAACCCCGCTGTAGACATTCATCAGGCCGATGTGCAACGCCGAACATCAGATGTCACAGAGTGGCTGCACCTCTCTTCTGGCACCGAAAGCAAAATTCCTGACAAGGCTTTTGCAGCGTGAGAAGAGCCGAGGCTTTCAACTTCAATGCCTGGCTTCGGGGCTGTAAGGTTGTTGGGAGGCTTAGGTCACAGGTTGAGCTGCGCTTAGAGTTCAATCGGCAATCCGCTGCGGCTTGTTCGCTGGTGCACCTCTTAGCGACGGTTAGGAAGGCCCTATCGGCGGACAGGAGTTCTACAAGGCCGCGAAAGCCACGGATCCAAGTGATCGCTAGAGAAAGAACCCCCAAAATCGTAAGCTCCTGTAGAGGACGTCTCATTTTGCATGCTCGCAGCCTGCGATGCAACGAAGGCATCGTCGCTGAGGCCGAGGCCATTCTGTGCATTCTGAGTGATGCTTTCCGGAGTCGCCACCTGATTCGGCGTGTTGCTCTGAGCCGTGCCGATGCCGGATCCCAGGACCTTCTCCATGCATTTGCATGGCCAAGGTCCGAGCAAGACTTCAGTCGCATGGCTGAGCTCCCTCGGTCCTTATGTCAAACATCATTGATGGCATGAGTACACTTGCAACCTGCACCAAGCTGACCCATTGTGGAACTTGCGCCGCAGACACAAACTTGATTTTCAGTGATTTTCAGTTCCATCATGTAACCATCAACCATGATACCGTAGGGCTTCGGTTGTCAGTACCTTGGCGGCACCTCGGCCCCTTGATAACCAAGATGCGCTGTTACTGTCAAGGCTGGCGGTAAAGTCGTTTTCGATCAAATCTGCTGCAAAGGGTGTGTGCTCGCGATGAACCCCGATGCCGTGGTACCGAAGCTCGCATCGTGGCTGGTCACGTCCCTCACGGGGAGCTGCGGCAGGGCGCAAACTGCGATGTGCGCAGCCGGAGACGATTCTAGAACTTTCGAATGCAGCCTCTGGCATGTGCTGCACACCGCCAGTACCACTTGTCGGGCACATGGCTGTCATTCGCAGCTTTCACGGCTGGAACTTGGTCATAGGCAGCGTCCCTTGCACATGCGCTTGGCTTGATTCTGGAACTGAAGTGAAACCAATCATCATCTTAAACATCATGGTACCGTAATTGGTTGTGAAGCTGCAGCTCTCTCCTGGACGTGCAGCAGGAAAGTGGTCCCGCGGAGCCTGTGTATCGGGCAAACGCATGGGCAATGCTGCACCCTACAGCGAAAGACTGGCTCGAGTTGCAGGGTGTGGGTGCGCCTCCGCACATGTTCTGGCATGTCGAAGTTTTGCGAGAGTGATGCAGCAATCTCCATCAGTGACCGTCCACGGCGTCCCTGCCTCTTGTAATGACGTGCCTGGTTGTGCCTGTATTGGCATGAAGACACCATCTTATGGCATCCCAAGCGACCCATGTAGCCTGCGCCGGCCGCGTACATGCTAAGCAGCTGTTCTCCAACCTTGCGAGTCCGAGTGAGATGGGACGTAAGCTTCCTCTTGGAGCTCGAGCTCGCTCTGAGTGCGCGGCAGGAAAATGTTGTCTTTTGCTGCGGCATGCCCGGCATGCTGCTTGCATTTGAGAGTTTGTTATTGTTGTTGCACAGGCCATGCCAGTGAGAGATGGATGAGTTTTGAGGAGTCAGTGCAGGTTCTTGGTTCTGTCTGTCTGCGCGAGTCATTGGTCTAGGTCAGTTCAGGTCCAGTCCAATCTCTCCATTCGTACTGGAACCTGTCACTCGCATGTCGTTGCATGGAATCTAACATGGGAACTGCAGAGTACTGCTCTAGGCTCTAGGTGACCGCACAGCTTCAAAGCCTCTTTCCAGAGTTTGAAGTGCAGTTTGGGTCTGGTGCAGCTCGCCATGAGAACGGTTTGACTCCTTGACGCTCCGCGGGCCCGCGGGCTCAACGTGCTGTCCTCACGGCTTCAGGTGGCGGAGGACCCTACGCCAAGAAGACCTTGTTGCATGTTGGGAGGAAGCTTGAGGCTTAGTTGAGGGCACATGCCATTCGGGACGTCAGGTTGACTTGGGAGTTAGCCCAAAGCTGACGTTACTGTAACGCCATGGCGAGCCTGCCATTCCTGCGGTCTGCCCTGTGCACGTTCCTGGGCTTTGTTGGCCTCGTGGAAGCTTCGGGAGCCCCACAGGCTTCAGATTGTGACAGCCCTCGTGCTGTGGAGCTGCTGCAGCTGGACTCGGCGCTGCAGTTCAGAGGGCAAACGGAGCTATTCTCTGTGAACTCTGCTCAGTCGCGGCTTCCGGACTGCAAGAGGGAGTTCGGACCCTTCGGACACGGGCACACCCGGATACAGTAACTGCTAAAGCACGTTTTTTTTTCTTTCAGGTTTTCAGTATTTTTCAGTGTTTCCGAGGAACTCGACCTCAACCGCCTCGAGCTCGTACTGGTACTCGGTGCGCGGTGTGGACGCGGGGAGGTCGGGCTACTGCCCAGGCGCCGTGGGGCCTTTTCCACTCCCGGCTCCTGCCTGGTCCTTGGAGGTTCCAGGCCTGAACTTCCATCAGACGGCGTTCCCGACATGATTTGAAGAGGTTTGGGAGAACACACTGCGCAAGTCTGTGTGCAGAACGGGCGCATCGTGAGAGGGATACTGCTTACGGCATCGGAATGCTTTGAGGGCTGAGATTTTTGGGCTGTTGCAGGCTTGTTCGTCGGATTATTTCCTGTTGGGTCGGGCAGTCAGAGTCCTGGAGTTTGGGACAACATGTTGACTGATGCACCACTCTCATCACCGTTTGGCAACAGTGGTAACTAGTAGCTGGAGTTTCAGCGAAGCATGAGGTCAATTTTGGCAGAAGTTGTCTCATTTTCACCGGGTTTTTCTGATGTGCAAGACGCGTTTGCCGAAATCGTCTTGCTTTAGCTTAAGCTGGAGCAATGTGATAAACTTTAGAGTCAACGGCATCAGCGTAGCATAGACGTGCTTGCAACCGCGTTTGCATTGCACAGCTTGAGCCGGCTGTATGAGAAGCGTGTTCAAGGTGTGAGCAGCACCACAGAGTGGTGGCTGGCTTTGCTATGCAATTTACGTTCATTTGTGTTTGTAGTGTCGGAAAACTGTTATCCGATGATGGTGTTCAGACGAAGGCCTGATGGAAATATCCGCTGCAGACATCTTTTAGTGATCTGTTACTCCACATTGCACTGCTTGGCGGTGATAAGGTGCAGGTTTGCATGCTGTATGATACACCTTCACCAGAAGAAGAGACAGACGAATGTCACATGCTTGGGCTCGGGCCGAACCATTTCCGTGACAGAGTCAAGTTTACCGGGCGCAGCAAGGAGAGATAGGACAAGCATACTTCGTCAGAAGCCGAACGTAGTGGCGTAGCAGAGCTTTCGGGCCACGGCGAGTCAAGGAAAACCAGCCAACTTCCTGCTTGGCTCGCCTCTGTTCCCCCTAAACCTGCCAGCCCGTGATCGACGACCTCTTGAACATCTACACCACCAGTGACAGCGGGACTATCCTCTCCTTCTCGAAGGACGGCCAGAAGCGCTGGGAATTCCAGCCGAAGAGCATCCGCTGCCAGAACCCTTCGCTGTTTGATGGCAAGCTCTACACTGCTTGTGCCAACGGTCAAGTTGTGGTGCTGCGGATGGACACGGGGGAAGAGGCACGGGGGCCCTGAATGTTGGAAAATGTTCGGTCATCGGCCTTGTGCTGCTGGGGCTCATGCCCTCAAGGTGTGGTCGCGTCAAGTGTTCGACGGCTTGCCTACGGACGCCTACACCGTCAGTGCGACAGAGGACTTCCTGGTGATCCCCATGGCGGACCCTCGGATTCATTGGCGTCCTGCCAGAAGCTCTCTGCTGGTGTCGGGAGACATTGCGGCTACTACTTCCTGCTGCCGCTGCTGCTAACCCTGCTGCTGCTACAGCTACTGCTGGTGCTGCTGGTGGTCCTATAGCTACTGCTACCACTGCTGGTGCTACCCGCTGCCGCTGCTATACCGCAGCTACTGCTGGTGCTGCTCCTCAGGATACCGGACTCGACTTTGGCGGAGCCTGGGGAGTGGCACTACTGGATCGTGCAGACGGGCGCCTCCGGTGCCTTGCTGCCTGCGTCGTCGTAGTGGTAGTGGTACTGGGTCATAGTGGCAGCAGTAGTCGTCGTCGTCGTCGCCATAGTGGTAGCAGCAGCACCAGCAGCAGCAGCAGCAGCAGCAGGAGCAGGAGCAGGAGCAGTCGTCGTCGTCGTCGTCGTCGTCGTCGTCATCACATGGTTTTTCTTTCACTTGGCTACGGATGTACATTGCGCCTCTGTGCGCCAGAATCCTCAGCCGTAACCCTGAGGTGGAGCTACAATGTTTCGACGATGGCCCCGAAGTCCTACGTCATCAATCTGGATCCATGCATCCTCAACGAGCCCTGGCTTCAGCATCACTACTAACCACTGATCATTTTGCAGTCGGCACTATACAGGGATCATTTTCATCCTCCGCCTCATCCATCCATATCACATCATCTTTATCCTTATCCTTATCTGCATCCTCTTCCCCACCCTCATGACCACCATCAGCTTCAGCTTCATCGTCATCACCAGCACTGTCGTTGGATTCTCTCCTGTCTGGCACAAGGATTAGGTTGCCCCGACGGATCCTCTGCTCCTGCAGTTGTGCTTTGTTGATTTCGGACCAAAAAACGCGTTCTCCCGCAATCTCGGTTTGACCGCGTTCGTCGGGACGCTGCTCTTGTCGGAAACTACAGCACTCCGGTTCTTCGCTGCCTTCAGCGGTCTTACCCTAAGGGTGCTCTCGGACTGCTGTTGCAGCGATGTTTCCGCTTGAAGTTCTGAAATGGAGGATATTTGGTCAAAGCGACCCATACTTCGATACATACCTTCGATGTACACCTCGCTACCCATTTTCGTGCAATTTTGATAGTTTTTGCTTCAAACTGCAGCCATGTCCCGTAGCGACCCTGATTTTCCTACTACAAAACACGGTGCAGCACCACAACATACTGGCACCAAGGCAAGAGATGAGAACCATCATGGCGAGTAGGAATAGCGACAGCTTCGGTTGTGCGTGTTCATTCTGTTGCTGTCGTCTTGTTGTTGGTCGATGCTTACCGCTGCTTTTGTCCTTGTTGCTGCAAAAGTGTTTAGTATCATTCTGATTGCCGTTTGTCTTCGATCACTGTTGCTGTGATTCATTGTGATTCTTGTTAGTACAGCTGCAGAACTGCATGACGACTTACAGGGTCATTCTAGTTTGAGCGGGGTTTAGTCTATTTACTGAGACCGTGAGACCGAAGTAGCCCGTTTCCGAAGGGGCTGCAGCCTCAAGCCTGGCATCACGGCACTTTCACCTGTCAATGGGCTAAAGACCAGACGAAGAGGGGCTCAGAAGCCAAGAACTCGAGTGCCACTCCGCAGTAGCCATGCAAGCCCGAAGACCTAAATGAGCTTGTCTTGCTCAGTTCGCTACTGTTTACTCCAGAAAACGCGGAAGCAGAAGGAGTCCATCATCCTCAGTGACACATCTGGGGGTGTCTATCGGCTGAGCGTCCAGGACAGAGAGAACTTATCTGCCTCAAGGAGGTGTCACCTTTGTAGTGCTTGGCCACTTGAATCCTGTTCTTGGACTCTGGTGGCCTCCCTTGTCTCGCTGCGGCTCAGTGCAGGACGGCTCTGAGATTTGGCGTGTCCCGGGGCTCGACGAGGGGACCTTCACACTTGGCGGCTTGGAGGGGGAAGCTGAGTAAAGCTTGAGAATCTGCTCGGCTTTCTTCGGCTCTCTCGGGGTTCCGGGCAGGGATCCAGATGGGAGTCCGGAGAGTAGAAAGGATAGTACAGCTCGACTGCACGTGGACGGAGAACATGGCAGAGATGATAACGTCCCAAGTTGCTCTCTGGAGTTTGTTCTGATTCGCGCCGACTCCGTTCCATCTCTGATGTAGCCCAAACAGGTTGCATATGCGTGTAGGCTGTCATTCGGATACCGGGTGGAAGGTTCGCTGCTGGTGAGAACACCTTAGGTGGCGTAGCTTGCGCGGGAGACATGGTCTTCAACGGCTATTCCAGGGCCGATGGTTCAGGAGGGCTCCGGGCACTGAGTATCGACAGCGGGAGCTTGGCCTGGAACAGGGCATTTCCGAAGGTCGTCCACAACGCACCAGCCATAGGACAGATCCACAACCACCCGTCACCAGCAGTCATTGTGGGGATGGGGGAGCCGCCTGGTCGGCCCTGGCCATTGCCTGCCAACATCACTGGCAAGGTCGTGGCCGTGGATGCAGTCAGCAATGAAGTCATCTGGACCTTCGAACCTCCGCCCTGGCACCACTGGGGCGCTGCTGGGTCTACCTTCGAACAGTTGTGCTTCCCGGACCTCTTCTCCGCGGCAACCATTGATGCTGATGGTCGGCTCCCCAGTCCCTAAAGATGTCAGCATGTGGTGATGAAAGGCTTCTCAAGGAACCCTCGATTGAGCACATTCACTGGACATGCATGTGTTCTTTTGCAACCTTCGAAGCATGGGACAAATCCTCTGGTCGTCATTGAAACAGGCACAAAAAGCAGCCTACGCATAGCAAAATGCCTCAGACCATGTACAGCCACGTGGTTTTGTCCTCACGTCAGAGTCAGGGACTGCTCCTTCAAGTTTGAGTTTCAGACATTTGCTGATGCACGTTGTGACGGTGTACGGCATGGCCGGCTTTTCGAACGTCCGCCTGGACATGTAGTATCTTGTCTGTTGGGCGCAGGTCCTGGCTGTCCGCTGTGTCACTACAGGTACGGTCTACATCAATTGGTCCGCTGCGGGCATCACTTATGCTTTGCGTGACGCAAATGCAGATGGCATCATTTCCTTGCAAGATCCGAGAGAAGTCTCAGCCGCGGATCTGGGCTCTGCAGCTACGGGGCCACCTGCCCTGGCGCCTGGCATGATCTTCGTGAACACTTGCCGCCGGCCCAGTGCTTTCTTCTAGAGAAAAAAGATGTATGCGGCTCTCTTCCAGAAATGGTGGGTTCGAACATTTCAGGGTCCTTCCACTTCCATGGGCGTTTGTTTGGGTGGGTTTGTGCAGGGGTCCCATTCCAAGAGGACTCCCTTCTCTTCGGTGTTGTGTTAGCTGGCATTTGCGTTTTGCACGCATGCAGCTTAGTAACTTAGTACGACTATGATGCCAAGACGGTTCGCGGGCGCAGGGTTGCTGTTCCGATGTGTCGGTTCCATTTGCGATGTTCGGAGCACATGATGTCCAAGTAGCCACGAACCGATCATCGCTTGGAAGGGGGGCACAGTGCACTTGCCATGAATCCGAAGCCGCATGGCTCCACAGCCGATGACGACGAACACAGCTACTTGTAATCTGTCTCTGAATATCACTGAACTGCGATGCTTGCGCCCTAGAGCCATGACGACGGTGGGTCAACCCTGTGTGGCCATGGTAGTGAGTCCAAAGTGACCATTCAGTGAGCTTTGTCCGTCGCAGAGATGCCTCTTTCAGCCTGCTGAAACTGCGCTTCCAGACACCCGAGGTCTTAGGGCCAAGGGTCAAGCGGTGCACCGACCTCAGCTGACTGTTAAACACTCAAACATCGCAACGTCCTCCACCAGTGTATGACCTCAGCCAGAAGTCTGTACTGAGCAAGCGTCGGCATCCATTCAAGCGCAAGCAGCAGCAGCAGCAGCAGAAGTAACGCAGCAGCAGGAATGCAGCAGCTGCCGCTCCCGGTGTTGATAATGATGATAAGGCCAGATTTGAGTTGCCGTCGGTCAGGGTGTTGCACCCTTGCCCTTGGCATGTGGCCCAACTTTAAATTGCGATCTGCCTTATATATGCGAGATGCTGCACGGCACTGCAAGCACTCACGGCAGAAACCACTCTTTGTTTGTGACAATCTTGGAATCCTGTGTTTGCGTCCTGGTTACTTTCACGATTGTTTTTGCTCAGCAAGCCGTGGGTGTTGAATCCTGTTGTCTTTTGCGCTTTTAAAAACAGGGCCATGCCCGGAAGGCAACGTTCCAACTTGGGAGCCGTTGACGATTTGCATTGCAGCAAAAGTAAAGATGGTGCACGGTAGATACTCAGTATATGTCGCACTGGCCAGTATCATGAATCGTATGCACTTGTTTCGACAAGTCTGATATGGGCCGCTGCCACAGATCTTCTGCCACTGCCACAGTGCATTCTTCCTAGTCACTAGTTTTCTGCAGCCCGGAACTCAGACATGCATTCAGGTACATCGTGTCCTTGGTTTGTGTCTTGGCTCGCTGCTGTCTGCGGTGACTTAATATGTCCGATCCCAGGCCATGGCACTGCAATTGCAGCCTTTTTCCAGTGCATTCGCGCTGCCCAACCAGCCCGGCGCGAAGCCCAGACAAGAGTGTTTTGTGACGTCTTTTGGAAAGTTGTGTGTGATGCTTGCGGCATTTTGCGGCCAGTCACGTCCCCGTTGCACGCCAGTCGCCGAGGCCAGGGCCATGTACAGTCGCTGCGCGGCAGCAGTCGGGCGCCCAGCATGTCTGCAAGAAGGGGCAGCCAAAGAAGCAGACTTGTCGAGGTGAGGCTCCAGCCTCCGCCCATTCTACCGCTCCGATGCTGGGCTCTGGAGTGATGGTAGTCAGCGCTGCCGTGGCAGCAGTGGGCATGAAGAAGTCAAGGGCAACAAAGAAGAGCATGCTTCGTGCCTCGCCGGAAGAGATCATGTTCAAGGGCGGCATGGGATCCGTCAGTGGAGGAACCGGTGCGGGATCCTTCACTGCATCGTCGGGATCCTCCTCATCCAGCTCTAGCTCTTCGTCCGCATCCGTCGCCACGACAGGGCTTGGAGTGCAGGCTCCCGTCGGATTTTGGGACCCGCTTGGTCTGAGCAAGGGTGCCGATGCAGCCACGATGAAGAGGCGCAGGGCCGTGGAGATTAAGCATGGCAGAGTTGCCATGTACGCTACGATTGGATATATTGTCCCAGAGTACTACAAGTTTCCAGGCCGGGCCTTGCTACTGAAGTTGTTGCAGATGCCGTAGCCGGGCACCAGACATGTAGGCAGTACGAGAGCTCTGGTAGTGTGATCGCTGTGAGGATACCTCAGTCCAAGCTTGAGCTTGAAGTTCTCCGACGTCCCCAACGGTTTGGCGGCGATCTCCAAGGTGCCAGCACAGGCCTTAGAGATGTACCTTGCAGTGTAATCAGTGTTATCCGTGACAACTTGAGAAGATTAGCTGGATGTGAGGTTCTTGGCTGGCTGCAGATTCTCTGGTTCATCGGGCTCGTCGAGGGCTCAGGCTTCTTCTCCGGCAAGTACGGCCTGGGCTTCATGAAGGATGCCACCATGGATGGCACCCCGGGCGATTATGGAGTCGGATTCCCCACCTTCATTGGCAAGGTGTCTGACCCTGCGTCCAAGACGACGAAGCTTAGTGCAGAATTGGCGAACGGCCGTCTTGCCATGATGGCCATCATTGGCATGTTCTTTCAAGATGGCAACTCATCGGGTATTTCGGCACACTCTGCCTGTTGAATGTTCTGGTCCCGTAGTGTTACCGTTATGAAGTTATGACTCTCATGCATTGGTCGCGAAGCTAGCGGTTAGGTCTGACTGGATCTGCCTGGGGCGACTGGGCTCTGTACACGGATGCTCGGCGCTGGAGAGAGCTTCGTGGTCTTGTTTAGCTGGGAATAGAAGACGGCAGGAAGTTGAAAAGCAAAGTCCAAGGATTCCCCTCTGCGTGCCGAAGAGACAGAAGAGAAGGCCCCTCCGCCCTTCGATCCCGCTCAGCAGGTGCGTCCGGGCTCTTTGCTGCAGCCGTCCCGGGAGCATTGATTGACCGGAGCCGTTTCTTCGTTTGAAAGGAGCGTGTCCTTTTTTGTCAGGTTGGCGCTCTGCCGCCGCTAGGCTTCTTCGATCCTGCCGGTTTTAGCAAGGTCGGTGCTAGCCTGAGGCTTTGCAGCCTTTCATCAGACGTGCATCACGGCTCTTTGGTACGGCCAAGACCTGAGGCGATGAGGTCGGCTTCAAGAACCTGCGGGCTGCCGAGATCAAGCATGGACGGGCACTGGCCTCAGCATTGGAGAATCGAAGAGTTGTGAGAGATCCCGCAATCCCGGGCCCTGAAGTTTTTTTGGACGTTTGCAGGTGGCGATGATGGCCGCCCTGGGTGGTGTGGTGCAGCACTACGTGAAGTTCCCCGGCTTCGACTCGGTTCCAGCAGGAATGGGAGCCGTGACCACAGCTCCGGGCACCTACGGCTTCGTGGCCCTCTTCCTGGCCTCAGGCCAGGGTTCCCCCCTCCATCCCTCTGCGCTGAGTTTGAGAGGCCCCATTTTTTCTGGTAGTGTGTGCAGCAGTGCTTGTCGACTAGACGATTTCTGGGGCAGGGGCGATGGAACTGGCAGTGTGGACAGAGGATCCCAGCAAGGAGGCAGATGCCCGTAGCTTGCACGGAACGCTGGGATGTGAGCTGAAACGATAAGGCCGGAAACTTCGGTGATCCCGCGGGGCTCGGCCAGTACAACGAGGATCGATTTTTGCACTCTGGGCCAGAGGGGTCTAGGTTTCCATGTGTTTGTCGAGACTTTGTGAAGGAGATGCGAAACAAGGAGCTGAACAACGGACGATTTGCAATGTTTGCTGCGCTCGGGATCATTGCCGCAGATCTTGCAACGGGCAAGGATGCCATGCAGCAGTTTGGTCTCTAGAGCCCAAGCGAGATGCGCTGACGTTTCACAGGCAAACAGTCTGCCTCACAAAGCTTTCAAGAAACTGTACAGAAGCCCGCCATAGTCGTTGAGGCTTTGTTATTGTTTACAAAATACATCCGTGTTGTAGACTGCTCGACCTATGCAGCAGTGGACCAGAGTGCCGAGCGCCGAGCAAAGACGCTGCCTTTCGTTTGTTTAAATGTGTGATCCCCCTCTTCGCATTTCCTAGCTTTCCAGTGCGGCTCCGTCAAGTCAAGGCTTTGCAGCTGTCTGCCAAGGAAGTCGAATTTTCTGCCATGCTCATGCCATGTACAGTCGACCGATGGTCGGCGAGTTGTTGCTTTACGTGGGTTGTGGAAAGATGCATCAGATGCTAGTTAGGAACTTCGCCGGGCAGTTGAAGCTTGGAGACGTTTCAAGAAAATTCAGAGCGAGCCTAGAGCATCCGAGCTTACTTGCTCGTCATGGATGCATTGGCACTGTTGTCGGAGAACGAAGACGACGACGAGATTGATGACGAGGCTCTGGCGTGCCTGTCTGATCCTTGTGTTGAGCAAGCTGGATGCTGAGGAGCCTGATGCCGAAGGCAGCGGCAGCGAGTCCGAGGCAGGACATCCAACCTCGCAAGCGGCCTGGACTCAAGCGTGGCAAGCACCGAATCCGACAGGCAAAGCTGGATTTCGGCAGTTTGCAGCGTGCCGCGCTCATTGCGTGCTAGCTTCATGGGCCTTTGCTCGCCCAGCTTCGGAGTGCACTGGCACTGCCTGAATGTTGCCGCATGCCTCCTGCCTTCGTTTCTTCTGGCTCTTGTTAAAATATTCGTAGCCTGTTGATGCCGGCCCAGTGACTGTGCCGCCGGGCCCTCGCAGGGACGGGACAAAGGCTTCGGTTTGGGCTCAGTCTGAAGAGACTCGTCACGGGGGCCCGAGATGAGAAGTTGGTGCAATGTTTGCGACTTGCACGGCCGAGTCACCGAGGCCATGGTTTGTTGTGTGCTGCCCCCGCAGCACGATGTTGCCGAAAGGCCGCGCGGAGCTCCACAACCCAAAACCGAGGGATTACTTGCCTATGTTGATCGAAACATGTGTAGGGACAGCCCCAGACATTTAGGGAGAGCCGGTGCGCATTTCCTGCCTGACGCTAGCAGCTAGCTTCACACGCGAGCGGATGTGAGCGGTGAGATGTCGGCTGTGCACTCGTGGAGATGCGTGGGAGTGTAGGACCTGAAGGCGGGGTCTCTGCGAGTGTCCGAACCCAATTCGGCTGGGCGCTGTTCGAACCCAATTGCGGGCACAAATGGAGAGCAGGAGCATCACAAGCCACAGCGGGCTCCGGTAGTTCCGGAGCATTTTGTTAGCACGCCATCTCGTCAGGCGCAAAAGAGAACGACAAAGTTCGGCTCGTACACAAGATGGCAGACAAGGGAGAGCATGCGAAGCTGACATAGCAAGAGTCGAAGAAGCAGAGGGTTGTCCAGAAACAAGCAGAAACTTCAGCAAAGAGCCGCCGAACATCGATGAGTCAAAGCTATGGAGCAGGTCTGAAAAAGAGCAATGGTTCGTTTCTCTCTAGTCATCTACTCCCTGCACGGTGTCTGTCTGGGAGGCCGCTGACGAATTGGGAGTCTTTCAGGCCCGATCCCCCAGCCGATGTGACCCCGTCGAAGTATTGACATGCTTTGTATGTGCAGGAAGAGAACCGGAGTCGTACCACCCCCGCCAGAAGACCAGGATGACAAGCTGCACTGCTTCGAGTCAGGCTCAGGGCAGACCGCCTCAGACGGTTAAGGACTGCTGTTGTGTGCCGTGAGGCCTGCTGAAGGGATTGCAGTACCGCCAGTATGGCAGCGTGCTCTTTCCCCGACCGCTAACTCGAAAAGTGCTGGAGGCCGTGAGGCGTGGCCTCCCAAAGATATCCGAAGCTCGTAGTTGTCTACGTGGCCCCGCGTCTCAGGACCGTGCAGCTCCGATCCCAGGACACCTTAATCTGCTTGCCTCCCGAGCTGGCCGGGCACAACCTTCAGATCGAGGAGTGCTCGCCACGCGCGATTGCTCGCCGCGCGTTTGCCGGCCTTTGTCTGTGTTTTGCAGAGTTCGCAAATCTTCGCCAGGAGTCGCTGTTCCAACTCGCGGAGAACCGCTGCGAAGCAGGGGGCCTTAAGACTTTAAACCAGACAGCGTAGCCAGGCGTTCTAAAGGAAGCAAGCTGACGGGCTGTCTGAGGGTACGCAGACAATGGTTCCCTTTGGCCCATATGGAATGCGCATCCCTCCACTGGAGGCCCAGAGAAGACTCGTCAGATCTCACGAAGCGGAAGCGAGGGATGCAAAAAACCGAGAGTGTCCTGCTGCAGGCAAAGGTCTCCCTCGGCCTCGTTCCTGCGCAAACCTCTCCTGCTCGACGGCAATGCTGCGTTGGTCGCAATGGTTTTGTTTGAAGGAGTGCGGCAGTGTTACCTGACACCCTGTCTCATCAGTAGACCGTTGCAGACAGCTCCGGAAGCTGAGGTCATTGGACGTTTGTGCAGCCTACAATGTTACCTCATGACGAGGATGGCAAGTTATCCATCGGTGGCAAAGTGGTTGTCCTCCTGTCTGATCCGCGCTATGTGCTATTCAGGCTTGTTCAGACTTTTCATTCTCGCATGTGTGTGTTTGGCCCCAGCTCTTGCTGTGCGTGCCACGCAGACATCGTGATCTTTGGAATCGTGTGCGATGGATGAGTACGCCCGCTGAAGCTGCCTTCTATCCGAAGGAGTTTGACTTTGGCTGCTTGGCTTCGCGCAGCTTCGATGAGCTTGCAGTCAGCTCGCAGTCTTGAGAGCTGACATGCTGTTCAGCTGTGCTTAGTGGAGAGGTGCTGCATTGGAGCACTATCTCGAATCTGACTGCCACTTCGGAGGTGCCTCCTCATGCCCTCCTCGTATCGCAGTCATACTGTTGCATAAGTTCCAACAAAAGCATGGCTTGTCTCCTTGATGCTGCGGCCACTCGACTGTGCCAAGCCGACTTTGCAGGCCACGTCATCGATCGCTATCGTGACTGGATGGTGGAACAGCAGCGTGCTCCACACAAAGTGACACTCAGTGAAGTTTTGCTTGCACGACTACCTTACCAATCATTCTAGCACCTGTCGGAGAGCTTGTCCGTCTCATGGAACCGCATGGTATCGTACTGTTGACGACCAGGAAGATCATCTTTCTCGAAGATCTCGTGCGAGATTCCGAAGTTGTTGTAAAAGGCCTTGCCCAATTCCTGGAGGCGCATCGGGTCTCTGCCGAAAGGCTCTTCTGCTGTTGGGCGTTGCGACCCATTTAAATAAGATTGCAGGTTTTGTTCGGCTGCAGCGGCTGCAGGGAAACTAAACGATCGCTGCAATGTTCGTTCACCAATATTCAACAGCCCGTTCTAGTTCCAGCCACAATGGACAACAGCAGGTGGACGATCCTCGAGTGCCCTGCTCCGTGATTTCTTCGTGCCTCATGCGGAATTTAGCACGTGGAGTGTTGCTGGCTGCCGGCAGAGCCCGTGAGCAAGCCCCGACTGAAGCCTCATGACTACTTGTACCCAGCTGCTATGTGGAGTGCTTTGCAGTGTCTTGCAAGAGAGTCACGAAAGCATTGATCGCAATAGTCAGCAGTATCACTAGTACTACTGCTCTACTACCAGGACGACTACTACTACACTACTGCACTATTGCACTACTCACTACTGTACCACCGCTGCTAGTACGACGACCACGACCACGACGACGACGACGACTACTACTACTACTCCTGCGGCTGCTGCTACCACTACTGCTGCATATTTTTAGTATCATTATTACTATTACTACTACTGCTGCTGCTGCTGCTATTACTACTACTACTACTACTACTACTACTACTTCTACTACTACTACTACTACTACTACTATTACTCCTGCTGCTGCTACTACTACT
>CAJNJA010026887.1:17614-31038 GCA_905231915.1 Symbiodinium necroappetens | reverse complement strand
GGGTTTAAGGGGTTTAGGGGTTTGGGTTTGGGGTTTAGGGTTTAAGGTTAGAGGTTTAAGGGTTTAGGGTCCGGAAGCGAGCATCGAGCATCTGCCGCTGACTATCGCTCGGAGAGACACCAAACCCATGGCCCTTTGACAAATCCCGCCCATCTGACCTCCACAACCCCTGGAGTCCAAGTGTACTAGTAAAATTTCAAGGTGTGCAAGCCATTCCGCGTATGGATTCTGGGAATTCAAAACCTTGCTATTTGGGTACTCGGAGCCCCCGCCCATCTGACTTCCATAGGAAGGAGCCCTTGACATGAACCTTTTAAACAAAGGTTTAGGGTTTAGGGTTTAAGGTTTATGGGGTTTCGGGCATCTGGCCTCCATAAGGGAGCCGTCGAGGTGCCCCAGTAACTGCCCCAATGGTACCCTTTTGCCCTTTGTGGTTTGGGGCCCCCTCTTTGAAATTTACATGAACTTTAAAAAAAAGCCCTTCAACGTCCCGTTCAAGGCACCAGGAATCCAGAGGCTTCTTTTGTCACCGCCCAAGAAGACCAGTCACGCCCACAGTTCCTTAAGACCGAAGTTTCTTCTCGTGTTGCCTGCCGGACGTCTCCTCAAACAGTGCGGTTTTGGGTGTAGAGCGGGTTTAGGATTTGGGGGTTTCGGACATTGCAAGGATGTAGAATCTTGTCAATTCGATGGCAAAGCCGCTCTGGGTAATCATTGCAGTGGCTGGCTCAAAGCACACACAAGCAGCAACGCGAATCCAAATAGAACCGGACACGACCGATGGATTTACATCCCCCATGAAGTGCCAACTGCAGCGAAACACAACAATCAACTTCGGCTAAAGCCACTAAGCTTCGCGCAGAAATGGCCAATTCGACCGAGGCACGGCTGGCACGAAAGAGGTTTGAACTGGAAGCATGGTGTGCTCCAATTGTTTGAAGGCGAGAGCTTGGATCCGCCATTTGTGTTGTTGGATGCCTGCTGGCAAGGTCGAAGCATGTTTGACGATTGTCTCTGTGAACGGTTTGAGGGATTTCTGCCCAATGCAGATACCATGTTGAAGGTTAAAAATGATCGAGCCATACGTGCGAGCCTCTCAGGCGGAGAAGAGGGAAACCAAGTCTTTCAAGGCCCGGCCTTCCGGCTTCATCTCCAAGAGTTGCAGAAGTTATGTGGCAGCACAGAGCAAGTTGGCAAATCAGAAAGCCAAATCACGGTATGTAAACGGTACCTAGTAGGCTGCAATGCTCTCGAACTCTGTAAGATGTTGTGCGTAGTTATAGAACATCAGAATTTTCGTGTTTCGTTGTTAATTCCTGTATAGGGCGCCCAATGTGTAGGAGTGCGGGTCCTTCACCTCATGCTAAGGTGTGGTGCCATCCATCTGCATATTGCTGCATCGTGTCGTGCAGTTTCCGTGCCCGTACGCAGTTTTAGCATGCTTCCATACGACATTGCCAGCACTTCTTCTACAATGTTATCTTATGTACTACTATGTGAGAAATGTCATTTCGACAATTTGAGCTTCGACAGCATACCTGGATGCTCACGCCGAGGCAAGGCAGCCACAGGTTGTAGCAACAGTTGAGCTGCAACTCCTGAGAGGCGCTTCGAGTCCAGATCTAGGTGATGTGGGCATCATCAGCAGACTAAATTGAAGCTTATGGCGAGAACGTAAATGCTGACAGGTCCCGGCATTGTCCAATGGCTGTTATTAGGCTTTGTTGCCCCTTGATGTTGTGGTTATCGTTTGTTCTCGTTTTCAATCATGGAGATGGTGTTTTTCTCCAAACAGTGCCGGGGTGCATTCCAAGGATTTACTAGCAGCATGTCATAGCCATATCCCCAAGCCTTACACCAAGCTTGCAGGTGAGCTACCTCTCATGCTGCAACTGGTGCTGCTCTGTCTTGGACACTCGGCTTCAACACATGACCAGGGCTCAGGGTTTTCAGTTGAAGTTCTAGGGTGCTGGTGCATGCCCGGACAAACATAGCACTGCACAACTGCCATGGCATGACTGTGGCGACAGCAAAGGCGCCCAGTCGTTTTCAGGAAATGGCAGTGCAAACAGCGGTCGCAGAAGAAGTAGCAGTACTAGTGGTGACTAGCAGGGCTATTAGCAGCCAGACATTTGTGGGCAAGGAAGTAGCAGAGCTAAGGCCCAAATCGCGGACCTTAAAGCCCAAGCTTTTTCTTCGAATCCCAAGCCCAAAGTTTTGACCTTCAAGAGCCCAAAGCTCAAAGCTTCAACCCTTGATGGCATCGCAGCTCTTCAGCGCTTGCCGCCCCAGAATCAGAAGCAACGCAGATCATCATGGGTTCGGGTCATTCTCCGATGTGAACATGCGACCTTGGAGAAGAGAGCAGGCACATGGACAGGTTAAATGAATACACACATAGCGAAAAATAGCAGTTTCTGCATAGGTTGATGTACATGTGTATGTTTGTGCGTTTGTGTATGTCTACGTATGCACAAATCCAACATATACATATTCATACTTACAGCAACACATGCCAGTAATTGTATATGTATGCATATATGCAAACACACGCATGCACATAGACTTATATATGGTCATACATACATACATGTATATGTATATATACATGTACGTATATGTATATATACATACACACATACATATATATATATACACACATGTATGTATGTATATGTATATCTAGTTACATACATACATATATATATATAAGTACATATACACATATGTATATATGTTATAATTGTGTACATATATATATATACATATATATACATACATATATATACACATATATACATATATATCTATATATACATACATACATACATACATACATACATATATTCATATATATATATATATATTTTGCTTTCGTGCGTATGTACCAGTATATGAACGCATATACTATTTTGCCATACTTACGCATGCATGTATTTGTTGCTCGTGCGTTCATGACATCGAAGAAAGCCGCGCAAGCCGCGGGCGTCCGAGTAAGTACGGACCCTATCCAGCTTGCGAAGCTGTGCATCATTGCCACCCAGGGTTCCATGGCTTTCATGGCGCCGAGCATGTATCTAACCGGCCGAGCAACACCATGTGCAACCCCGGAGATGTAGAGCCCTACATCAGCCCCAGACCAGAAGCCGTCTGAGCATCGCATGCTGACAGGTGGAATTCTCATTCTGTGTTTGCTTAGCCGTGGCCTGCTTGGGATCCTCGGCAATCTTATGCATACTTGAAAGTTCTATGTGAGCTTTCCTGGGTCGTGATCCGTCTTAGTCTGTTAGGGTTCTGTTGCTCACCCTTCGGAATGTTGAGTCTCAGCCTTGCTCGTCTCCGAAAAGAAGCCAGAGATGATTGCTTCCACACGACTGGAGTTGTACATTTCGCAAATGAGTCGCCTGAGACCCCAGAGCCGCAGCCCTGGATCCTATAGCCGAGCTGTAAACTTGCGACGAGAGAGTTTCTGGCTTTTGGCAACCCTAGACTCGTCGAAGCTCGTCATCATGATGCGAACGACATGTATTGGTATTCCCACTGCTACTGCTGCAACTACAGTGTCTGACAGTTGTCATCACTTCTCTGATGATGATGATGAAAATGATGAAAATGAAAATGATGATGATGATGATGATGACGACCGGGGGCTTCGGTCGTGGCAAAGTTGGTGTGGCTCTCATGGTAGCGAAGGGGTGGATCATGGGGGTGATGATCATTACGGCCTTCTCGTTTGAGAGTCCGATTCTTGCTCCCTCTCCTATAGTTACGTGGATTGTCCATCTCCTCCTTGCTTTGCTGATCCTCCTGCTTCTTTCTTCGGCCGGCCACCCGTCTACTGCCCCGGTGGCCGCGAGGTGTGTTGGCTATGCTGGTGGCCTTGATCGTCTTCAACCACTTGCACTGGACTACGCGGTACTGTGACCGCAAAGAGACGATTTTCAGGGACCGAGTCACGAATGAGCTGGGACTGGGAGCACGAAACCCCCTTCCGTCTTGGACCCTTGTCCCCAAAGGCAGACAGTCCAAGGCTACTTTAGCGAAGCACGGGAAAGCGCTAGCATGGAGCAATCTAGGCTTTCAAGGAGTTGCAATTGAGTCACCTGGAAATCCGGAGGCAGCAGCCCACAATCCTGCCTGACAGCCCCTCAACACCCTGAATAGAAGCAGCAACATGCTCGCTAGGCTTCTCGTCTTCGTGGACACTTTCTGGAAAGTTGGCTTCTACATCTTCGGATTGATAGGACACTCGCTGCGTTTATGGGGGCGGCCCCAACTTTCAGCTCAGCAGGGCAACCGTTCAATGGGTGAGCCACAGAAAATCTTCCGGTGCAAGAGAACTCTGCCGCTACACTTGCTTTTCGTCATAATACATGCCAGATAGCATGTTGTGGAAGCTCTCCGCTGCTCGATGGACATCCCAGAACCCTCAAAGCAGAGCCCGACAAGCAATGACCATCAAGATAGCGCAAGAGACAGTGCGCTGGTAAAGCGTTTGCATGATATGGACGCTTATGGACGCAACATGCTCGAGTAAAGCAAAAGGAATCCTCACAGTGGCCTCCACTTTCGTCCACGACAACGACAACCCAGACTCCATTCAGCGCTTTTGGCAGTTCCAGTGCCCCGTTGAGGGCTTCACGGTGTGGCATTGGAGGCTCTGAGGGTGTACGATTACCCAGAGCTTTCGGCGGAATCGACGGAGTTTCAAAGGCAGCGGTCTCTGACAATAGCATGCTACGCTTAACCCCAAATCAGGGTCAGAAATGGTGGTCGGAGGACATGTTTCGTGAAATGGAGGTGTGCATAATCTTCACTGGGAAGGCTCAATCTTGGATTCGGGAACCCACTGCCAACTCCCGGGTTAGAGCTGAGGGTCTGGCAACAGCACTCGCGATAACCAGAATGAATGTAATCGCAGAAGAATGTAATCGCAGAAGAAAGAGTAGGCAGAGAATAGTTCTAGCAAGGGCAGCAACAGCGAACCACCATGAGTACTGGGAGCAGGAGGATGCTTGCAGTGTTACAGTTCGACTAGCAACGACGGAATACATCACAAGGCCATACTACTCACGGATGCTTACACATTCTAGCAGTATTACGAAGACGAAGACTCCCCAACAGGTCAACTGCGACCCTTTGCCTAAAGCCGTTAACCTGCAGAGCCTCCTGCGACCCCCTAGGACATTCGAGTTCTCCGAAGGGACATGACGAAAGACACTCGAAGACTCCGAGAAATTTTCGAAGCCGAAGAACCCCCAAACGCCCCGAAAAGTTGGAGGTACTCCATCCTGGACATCAAAAGCTGGCAGCCCCGAGGATTTATCCTCCAACCTCTGGGCGGCTGGGAGTGTCAAGCATACATTTTGGGCTTAGCTTGTTTGTACAATTATTTTTTAAATGTGTGTGTGCTTCGGATTGCTTTTTTGGGTGGTTTGGCTGCATTGTCCTTTCTGGGATCCTTTAGAATCTTTCCTGACGGTCACGAAACCCTATTGCCCTCAGATTTTGGGAGGTGTTCGTTGTTGTCGAGCTTTGCATTGGGGTCTCGGGGCTGTTTTTTGGAGTGGCCGGAGATTGGGAGTGGAGGGTGTTGCAAAAGTGCGGAAGTTTGTCTGGTGAGTAGCAGCTTTGTTTGGAAAGTTTCTTTTTTCCACCATACTAGTGTGGCGGTTCTTCTTGCTGCTCTCCTTCTTTATTCTTTGTGATCTTGGTGTCATTTTCGTGTCGCTGTCGCTACTGCTTGGAGGCGCGATCATTGCTGTAGTTGTCGTTGCTGTTCTTGTTGACATGCTGTTATCGTTATAGCAGGGCCAACGAAACTTGTGGCATGGATCGAATCTTCCGTTGCGGGGGTTGATTTAGGAGGTGGCTTTGGTTGTGCTATGGCGTGCTGCTGGCCTCGGGTGCACAGTGTATAGGACTTCAGCGCCTTGGGTTGATTTCTAAAGGGAGTAGGGTTTCTGCCGTTTGCAGCTGTGGGGCTTTCTTACTCAGGTGTTGAAGGGGAGTCTGAACCCTTTGGCTTTGGGTGTCATGGTAAAGGCCATACCCGATAACGTAGTCTGAACCCCATGAACCTAGTCACATCGAAGAGTCACAATCACATGAAAAGGCCTGTATTTCCTCGGGGGCTTTCTGTTCGTCACACAGCCGCTTGCCGACAAGAAGGGCGTGGTTTCAAGGTCGCCCGTGACCTGGGACACTTGACCGCTGCACGGGGTCTTTCAGTGCTGGTTTTGACGGCTGTGATGGCACCAGAATATCCTTTCAATTGGTGGGCTTTAGGGTTTAAGGGAGGGTCTAAGGGTGTATGGTCCGTCGGTTCCGAAGCCTCAAAGCGACGGGATTGCAACAGCCTCAACTCGTTTGCAACCACATGCTCTTTCCTCTGCCTACCAGTGCAGTGTTAGGGCTGCGGGTTACGCCCTTGTGCAGAGTTTCCTGGACTTCAGCGTGTGCTGTAATCCTTGCCCAACACCGAAGAGCCTAGAAGAAATGATGATGATGATGCTGCTGATGATTCTTGATGGTTGTGGTAGCTGCTTAGGCTTTGGAGAGCTTTGATCGGCGGCCTCGTGTGGGAATTCCTTCCGTGAGCCTGTGGTCCCGACTTCCGGGTCCGGGATGGGGTTGTCTTAAGCTTTTCGGTTCCGAAGCCTTCAAAGACGCTCAACCTCAATCAGGGTCCTTCTGGAAGAGCAGATCCTCCCCGGGGAGGAGGTGCTGAAGTCCGACTCGGAGGAGAAGCCCCTCGCCGCAAAGCCGAAAGCCAGCCCACGTAGCCCTGGCCTAAAATCCCAAAAAGCCTAAGCCCCTGCAGAGAGTCCTTGGACCCGGCCCGGGGAGTCTTCCTCCTTCAGTAACCTTGGCATCCACGAGAGGGAGGACTTCTGACAAGTCTGATATCCGGCGTTTAGGGTCAGTTTAGGGTTGAGGCCAGTTTAGGTTTCAGGGTTCACTCTTGTGGGATGTGTTGGTTCAGGGTGTACGGGTTAGGGCTTAGACAAGCATCTTGCCGCCAAAGGCGTTGCTTCTTCTTGGAGCAGGTTGATTGGCAGGCCGAATGTGTGCAAACACAATCGCGGATCTGCCTCCGGGTGCTGCTCATGCGCAGAGCGCAAGAGGGTTCAGGACAATGGTGCACCTCATGTTTTTTGAGAAGCTTCTTCGAGCCTACCTCCTGGGCCTCCGAAGCCAAAGCCCTAAAGCCCTAAAGCCTTGATGTTCCTGGTTCGCAGGTGGCCGCAGCCATTCCTCACGTCCGTCGGGGGCCTCCCGTCCTTGTTGGCAGGGTAGTTCTGGGAGGCAGAGGGTGAAAGGCAAGTTTCAACCGCTGGCTGAAGCACAAAGCTGTCAACGTTCAGTGGTTTGGGTTTGGGACTTCAACCAAGATCCCAGCTTTCTATGCGTCGAGACTCCGAAACAATTGCCAAAAACAGCGAGTCGATGCGAGTCGAGAAGAAGTCCCAAACCTGCCTAAAGCCCCCAAGCTGTTCCACGCCCGTCGGAACGCTCTGAGGACCGTTCCGAATGCTACATCGCTGCGTTCAATCTGGGTGCCCACCCGCACCTGTGGCCTCAGCCGGGAGTGTAAGCTCAAGGAAGCAAAGAGCCCTGGCAAGCAGAAGAAGCAGTTCAGGTTCAGAGGTTCCGGGGCTTTATGCAGCGGTTTGGGGGCGGAGGGTTCGGGATAGCGCCATCATATCGCATCACTGCATACCGGTACTACGGAGCATTATGCACCGGCGTCGATTATGGCCAGAGGACAGCATGTCCTGTACTGCTCCGGAACTGCATGTTATGTGACGCATGCTGGCTTCGTCAAAATCCCGGTGTGGTTGCTTTGCTCCTCCCCCTACAGATAAAACGAAGGCACGCGTTTCAGCCTCCGTAGAGTTGCCGGCTGCGATTGCCAATCGATTACTCCCCTTTTGCGGAGCCAACCCGGGCCAACCCATTCGCAACCCATTCGCATGCATGCTCTCAGGATCGAGTACGAGATCCGGCGGACGAGCACCTGGATGCAGTACTGGAGCGCTGTCTGGGGTGCCTTGGCATCCACCTAGCTTCTCTGTTTCAGACTTGTATCCCAAACCACCAGGTTTGGGACGAAAGGGCATGCCATGTATTGCTCTTGGGAATAAGGATTCAAGCGATGCTCTGGACCCGAAGGTCGCTTTGACTTTGTGCCCCAGACCTGTGTTCGCGTTCCCTGAGCCGGGCATTGCAAAGCCCGAGAGCTTGAAGCAGACGCTGCCAAATTTACCGCATCCTCTGGTAAGACCGACGGAGCAGAAACGCGAAGATGACCTGACCATGGTCTCGGACACGCCTGGCAGTCGGAGCAACGACTTGCCATGCTGCTACTGTTTTTGTCTTCCAGCAATAAGAGCAGTGCCCTCAAGCAGAAAGAAGACTCCGCTACAAGATAACATAGCAGAGATCAACATGATGTACTTCGTCAGAACTGAATCTACCCACTCAGACAAAGCAATGCAGCAATATGGCCGTGATGATGTGCTAGTGGCAACGGTGGTTGTGGCGGTGGTGGTGATGAAGATAGTCGTAGGGCCATCATCACTTTTTCATCTCCTTCTCATCATGATTATCATCAGCATCAATCGCCACCATCAGTCGTATTATTGGGAGCCAGCCAGACGCAGAAGCAATTTTGGTGCTGGTCGTGTAAATACATGAACCGTTCCATCTCCTTGCATCCCAGGCCAGTGGATCCGGCGAGTGCCGCCCTCGACGTGTAGCTGGGCCTTCGTTTTCAGTCCAACAGCTTGGGCTGCTTGGGGTTTTTGCGCACGCTTGGGCCCGACAAGAGCAGACTTGCGCTCTAAGTCTTTCAGTCGGCTCTGTTGCTGTGCTGCCTGTGTCACGCAAGCTTATCGAGTTGTCCCTCGCGTCGCTTCTGGTCGTGGATGTCAGTCTAGCTTTTTTATCCAGGTGCTCAGTGCAGGTAGCAGCACTCCTTGATGAGTGTTCCAGTTTTGTAAAAGTATGATTTCCATCATTTCGGCAAACTGTCGTGAGCAGGAGTACCGTTCCCTAACGGAACGCTTTCCGGATGCCTACAGTTTTTTGTTTTCTCGTGCTTGTTTTCTTCCTCACGCCGGCAGAGCCGTCCGCCCGCAAACATACTAACCTCCAAGCTCCCGCAATCGCTGAACGACGAAGCCCAAACTCCACCACCCAGGCCGGCGAAAGCTCCAAATTCCAAATCTCCGAAGCCTTCCAGGCTTCATGGCCAACGAAACTCTGCCGGCCTTGGCGCTGAACCTTCCCATGAAGGACGCCGAGCGCGCCTGGGCTCCCGGCGCGCAAGGCAGTGCTGGTTAGGTCCGGGGGAAACGTGGTACTACTGGAACTCTAGCGCACTACTGCAAAACACTGGAACCCACTCCCCGCAGGACTTCAGCCCGGCGGAGGTGAAGAATTCCACGGAGAACCTCAGCTGCTCGCCCGAAGAGCACTGCCCACCTCAGCAAAACCAGACGATCGTCTGGTTTTGGGGTTTTGGGGTTTTGGATGTTCAGGTCTGGTCGCCTTAAAACACCAAAGCCCGTAGAAAATCCAACAATCCGCAAGGCCATAGTCTAGGAAGAAGGGTCCACGGAGAAGAGATTCCTCCATGTGAGCACTGCAGAATGAAGCCTTCCCGGGGTTCAGTCCCAAACCCTCCAACCTATCAATCCCAGCACCCAATCCCGCTAAAAACCACCCTCACGGCTTCCTCGCATCCGCATTCCTGATCTGCGCCCCGGCACTTCTGAACTCTTCCGGAGCAACTCAAAACGAATCAAAGCATCGGCTTTGGTCCCAGGATTCGCCCCTGCCTACATGGGGGCTGATGGTCCGCCGTGGAATCGCAGACAGCCTCTCTGCGTATTCAAGGGTCTGGAGTAGATTCTGAGGTTGAGATGGGAGGACCCAACAGTATCCAGAACAAACTGACCAATTGAGCACGTTGTATTTTTTTTGGCAAGAAGAGGGTCGCACACGAAAGCAAGCTAAGTAAACCGCGCTCAAACAACTGCAACATGCAGGCGGCTTTGCCGGAGTAGGGTCAGGTGGTAGTCTAAAGCTGGAGGAGCTTTAGTTGCTGCGATTTCCTCGAGCACGTGGTATGGTGGATGCGCTGATGCAGGTAGCTTGTTGCGTTGGGTTGGAGGTCGTGACAGGCGTGGGATGAAAGGCGGAATGTAGGGGAAAGTGGGTCTGCGATGTAAAGAATTGAATGGCTTCTGCTACGTGTCCTGTAAAGCGGCTCATGCGGTTCAGCCTGGCGACCCCAAACTCCAGAGCGGAGATTGCTTTCCATTGCCTGTGTTTCACGGCTGTGGCTCGTGCCACCCAGAACTTTAAAGTCCCGTAGCATTGGGACGAGGGAGGGACTTTATGGACTGTGACGTACCACACATCACAGAGGATCCCCAAACAGCATTCCCTGGCTGTGGGTAAGACGGCGCATGACAAGGGAAGATTCCTCATGCCAGTGCGATTGCAACCCAGATCCTTTTGAAAAAGCTCGAACCCCCTTGTGGAGGTTCTTCGCCAAGCACTACTGGACGGCTGCTTCGAGAAAGGATCAGCTTTGTCTTACGGGGGGGTCGGCGGTTCTTGGCTCAGAAATCTTCGTTGGTAGTCTTAGTGTGGAATTTGGCGGTGTTACCATTCTGCAGTGGAGGCGGCTCACAGTGATAGAGCGATGCTTCTCCCAAGCCCACACATGCCACCGCAGTGCGGACTTGGGGCTTAAGTCTCGCGGTGCAGGCGAAAGGGGTATTGGCGTGGCAACCAGAGCAGCTTTCAAGGGCAGCCATGATGAGCCCGTCAGCCGTGGGATTGAGAACTTGGCATTGCCCATGCAGCCAAAGGAGTCTAAGCGCAGTCGACCTGTGAAAGCTCGAATTGTGGTCTTATTCTAGGAGGGAGTGGCTTAAAGCCTAAAGCCTGGAAACCCAAGTCCTCAAATCCACGCCCTGAGAGGCCCTCGAAGGCCGTATAGAAGCTCTGACTTAAAGTGAGGCCTGCAACTACGAGTGCTACGAGTGGGGTGAGGGCTCTGCAGTTCCTCGGCGATGACTACGGAAAGGCCTTCACAAGCCTAATTGAAGAAGAGGTCGAGTAATGGCATCACCGTATAGAATTGTCCATGATGCTGCCATATATACCCCAACCGTTGCAGAGCCGATCCCAGCATCGTTTGGCAAGAACAGAAGCGACGAATACAAAACATCCGCGGCTGAAGCTCGATGGAGATGCCTGCCGCAGCCTGCCTTTGCTGGAAGACTCTTCAAGGCTCAAGGCCCAGCATGGCCCAGCTTCCGGAAGTGGACTTTGAGTTCTGGTTAGGTTCCAGCAACCCCCGAAACGCAAGGTGGAAAACTTGCTGGAGTGCGGCATGGTCATCGGGGGCGGCCTCACGATCGTGCTGGTAGCCAATGCTGTAGGCCGCTTCGCCCGGAAGCAGTGACAGCTCTTGACGTGCCTCTGTTCATTTCAACCGGAGTTTGACGCGAACGAGTTGAACAGAGACGTTTTTTGGCAGGCAAGCAGCTGCTTGTTGTGCTGTGTAGTGTTCTCCTGGGTCTGCAGCGCATGAAAGAACAGCGCCGGCAAATTTTCTTACTTGTAGAACTTGGTGGTTGGATGTTTGCTAGCTAGCTGCTAGCTGCAAGCATCAGCGCCGATCTTCTTTTGATGTGCAACTCAACCATGTTTATCTGTACTGTTGCCATCAGTGCTCTTGGCATCGTTCTCAAGACCGACACGAGAAACCCTCGAGCTTCAAGCCCCTGAACTTCCCTGAACCCCTACTGTTGTCCGACAGGAAACTACGTAGGTGTCTGTGCTGCACTGGACGTTCAGGGAGCTCCGAAGGGCAGTCATGCTCTTGTAGTTTGGTCATGCTCTTGTAGTTTTGTGGTTTGGAGGCTGCTTAGCACGTGAGCTTCGTGAGGCTGTCAGGTTTCCGGTTAAGAGGATGCATGCGGCCTGTCCTGTGTTAGAGATGGCTGTGCTGGTGACACGCGAGTTCTTGTGACGACAACACCCTTGAACCCCTTTGGCCGAAGACCCTGAGTCCTCGACCCGTACACCCTAAGGAAACAGCTTCGTTACGCACGACACCAAGCCCGAGGAGCTCATCAATGCGCCTGGGAACACCTAGCGATCGGTTTTGGGATTGAGGCTTGAGGGTGCAGGAAGCCGGGTTTGATTGCCGGGCTTGTGGGTTCGGGTACCCGAAGTTGAATGTTTTCCTGTTGAGCAGTCTCGTTGACAGTACTGCCCTATTGTCCTGGTGTCCCCCACCTGGCTTACCTTCATTCGTGGTGGTGAAGAAATGTCGCTCGGCCCAAAAAGCCTTTCGCCCCCAAAGACGAGATTTCTTCAGATTACGGGCCTGTCTGGAACACTTCATGAAAGGACCCTGTTTACGGGCCCTTGTCAGGTCCGTTCTTCTGCAAACTTTTCTCTGTGCCAGCCCCGAGCTTTCAAAGGCCTCACACTTCCAAGACATCGAAGGTTCTCTTGCGAGACGTCCGGGTCCTCTTTCGTGCTCGAAAGAGGCTATGCGAGTCCCTTTGCTGTCAGTCACTCGGCACTCTGCTTAGGGCCAGGGGCTGCTCGGGTGTGGGCGTGAGGGGGTGCGCACTCTTACTTTAAGTCTTAGGGATAGCAGTAACGCAAAATTGCACACGTTTTGCACTACCAAGTCGATCGCGGGTAGCGATCGCAACAGTCGTGGGACACGTAGCGAACCTATCATCCTTGTTTCGGGCACTACTGCATGATTCTCGAATGCCTTAGCACTTTGTGGGTAGTGAGGTCTCTCCGAAGCACATCGGGGGGGGGGGGGGGGGGGNNGTCCTATGGCCCGGATGTTGCAATAACCTCACCCCGGGAGCAGTGATGCTGATCACTCTCTAAGCAGCCTTGGCCCAAGTGTACATAGTCGGATCCTTACTATACGGACAGTAAAGCCGACCTTCTGTCTTCATGCGTTTCCACATCGCCGATTCGCCGGGTCTCAGGAAGATGGGCAACGATGCGACCGGGCCCCTCTACCGATCGAGGGGTTTAGGGTGTAGGATGATGTCAGGTCTGGATTTGGCTTAAGGTTTCGAGTTCCATTGTTTGCGAGCAAGCACCAGTTTTGACTTTAGCTTTAGGTTGACTCCCCATTGCTTGGGCTGAGAGGACCCTCAGGATTTGGGACGGTTCGCGGGTGGATACCATTTCGCCACAGCCGAGTGCTATGGTGCCAGGAAAGCTTTCCGGCTCTTTACGAAGCTGGCTTGGCAGGCGCAAAGTTGTGGAGGGTTGCTGCAAGCCCGTTCTCAAGTAGACGTGCCAAAATAGTTCCTTTACGCACCTGCGGTCACGGCAATGACCACAAATCCTGTTCCTAG
>CAJNJA010026887.1:0-17556 GCA_905231915.1 Symbiodinium necroappetens | reverse complement strand
ACCAGCTGCTGCTGCTGCTGCTGCCATTGTGACTCAACCTGTTTGCAATGATACAAATCGCCATAAGGAAAATGAGAGTACTCCTCATCAGTAACTTTTGGTTCGTTTAGTGCTGCCTCAGAGCACTGCCTGTTGATAGCGAGATCCAGCTCGAAAGGGGCTTGACGAGTATAAGCCACTGAATAGCTTGTGAGTCTGTTCCCTTGCAGTCCGTATTTCGTTGCAGGATAACAAGCCCATGTATTGATTGCAGCTTTCACGATTGAGTGCAGGGTGTCATCATCAACATCATCAAGCTGATCCTTTATTTCTACTGCGGCACGAGTCTTGCTTGCACCGTCCAGCCGTTAAGAAAGCTGGGGCCTAACTTCAGTGGTGGGTCCCTGTTCGCCTTCATCCCAGGCTTTTGGGTTGAGGGCAGGTTTTGGGCTGATACAGCTTTAAAATATCCTCCTCACTGCAGTGCAAGCATATATATATATATTTATTTATACCATGAAACGACGAAGCGACTGATAAGATAGCCTTTTTCAACAGATGTAATTCTTGGGGCAACATCGTTTGCCATCGATCTGTACTGAAAACTGCATAGAGTTTACAGGAAGGAAAGCGGACGTCTTCCTAGATCTCCGGTTTGCAATCTGTGGTTTTGTCGGTGCTTCACAAGACCCTGTTGTCCTGCTTAGGGTCCAAGGTTTTGCACCCTCAGGCTCTTCGGATTTTGATGGTTCAGTGCAAGGCTTGGAGCTGGAGGGCTTTCGGTGCAGGGCTTTTTGGGGTTTTATTCTGAGTTTTAATATGTAGGGTTCGAGGTTTCGGGTTCTCCTGCCATCTGCTTCCGCAATCATGTTTGCAAGTTTCGCAGCTGCGACACGTCGGCAATCGGCACCACTGCTACTGGCCAGCATGCCAGTTCATCAGTTCTAGTCGTACTCAAAGGCCTAGCTGCTTGCCTCATGTTCAAGCGCAAGTCTCGCGTTTGTGTCGAAGATTGGAAATGCCCTGAAGACTGAAGACCCAGGAAGATCTATCGCCATGTTGCAGTACGCTACACAGGAGACTCGCTCTTGCGTCCTTTAGGTTCCTCCTGCGTTTCTTGAGGTCCTTGGAGTCAGAACCCCCGCTTCGAGTGGAGGTTAGCGTTCCGAGAAAGGTGACCCATCTGAGCCTTCTGTAACCCAAAGTGTGCCTTAGTCCGCCGGCTCTCGGGCAGTTTCTGGTTCTTGGGGTTGTCTGTGCGAGTGTAGTAAACAGCAGGAACAGCAATGCTAGCTTTTGACGGGCCTCCCAAGGACAGCCCAGGTTTTAGGCTCGGGGTTTATGGCCCTTGCATGTGGGGCCGGAGGTTTTTGGCAAAGCTCAGGGGTGTCGGCTGTCGCCATTATTGTTGTTTTGCTTGGTATTTTTGCCGGATTCTGGAAAAGTCCGAATCCTGCACGCAGAATTGTCTGCAAGCTTCGGGCTCTTAGCTTGGAACGCCGCAACCCGGAGCGTCCCCAAGAGCTAGAAAGACTTCTACTGCGAAGAAGCCTGCCGCGTCCTTGGAGGATCCCTTTCCGATCGCGGCCTGCTCCGCTGTATTCTTTACCTGAGCCTGGGCGGATTCAGGATCACGGGTTCGAGGGTGTGAAGGATCCGGGTAGAAGGACCCCGGGGGCTCTTAGAGGCCCGCAGAAGCTTTCGAAGTCGGGTCTAGCGTGCTTTATCTCAAGCGAGATACATCAGGAGCAGACATATCTGCGCCAGCTCCAAGAGCTGTCCTTTGGGGGGTTTCGGGCTGTTCGGTGCTGAGCTCTGGTGCAGCAGTTCTTGGGCGCTATCGGGGCGTGTCTACTACCGCGAATGAGGATAGGGAGACTGCGCTCTAGGATCGTGAATAGGCACTTTGGGGGGTTTGTGTGGCGTCCAGGGTGGTAGTCGGATCCATGTCGACGCAACGCCGCCACGCAGCACCCCTTGCAAGGTCTGAGATAACAACCCTGAGAATTAGGCGATGCAAACTCCAGGTGCATGGAATCGACTCCGATCGTCTATCCGTGCGTAGCGAGTTAGTCGTATTCTTTTCGGCCAGCACCAACCTGGTTTGAGCTGGGAAATGCGGGGATGACTTGGCTCTCGCGCAAGCAATCGATCTTGTGCGTGGAGCATATCCCGCATCCAAGAAAAGAACCCACGCCTCAAGCTGCCGAAGAGCGACTTTTTTGACTTGATTCTTCATTCAACAGCCCAGGAGCATCTTCAACAGTGGCCTTCGGTGTCCTGCCCGGCTTAATTACTTTGATCTCCACATGTTCGGGGCATCAAGCGAAGAAAGAGTCCAGCTCCTAGGATGACTACTGGTCATAACGTTCCAATCTGGGAGGTGCAAGCTTGAGAAGTAGCAACACAACAGCTCTTTCGAGATCAACATTGTCGTTGGGCGGGACGTGCTAGTCAGGAATGGACTCTGAGCACACACCACTCATTTCATTCGGTTGTTTGATTCGACATATTAAATATGTGCTTATGGTTTCGGTTTCTTGCAGCGTGGATTAGGTGGGAGTGCACAGGAAGCAGCATCTTGGCAAGAGTGTTCAAACGAGTTTTCACAAGTACTGGTTGTGAGGAGGTTTGCAAAGCATCGTTCCAGTGGTACCGGCCATCAAGCCAGGTTCGAAGGTGGTTTGTATCGGGCGTCGAATCAAGGGGTTGAGTACCAAGGACACTGAGAACTCATCGTTGAGTGAGCTTGCAAGAGGTCGATTTTCTGCTTCACCCGGAAGTGCTGGCGGGAGGGCGAGGATGATGGATTTTGCTGCGGGCTGAGTGCTTCGAGCCAGTTCTACATGCGATGGCACACTTGCACACCGCCGCATGCGTAGCTTCACGCAGACATACGTGCATTCCATCCATGCATCCATGCATCCATGCATCCATGCATACACGCATGCATGCATAACCACGTTCACCAGGGTATGCTCATGTGTTGCATGAACATACACATACAACTCGTGCATGTTCATACGTGTTTCCTTTGCGCATCCGGTGAGCCTGCAGCTGTGCATCCTTGCAAACTGAGATCCCCTGACTGGGATGAAAGCCTCGAGCAAGAAAGGACACCTCCGGAAGCCCTCGAGTGTTGGAATGTTTTTTGGGCATCTTGCGGTTTCTGACTGAAGATCATCATGCTGTCAGTCGACAGAACAATCTCCATGCAGAACTGGAGCTTTGCAGTTGAGGTCGAGATCTGATTTACGGCGTGACAGGGCCTTTTCGGAATCCAGAAGCCAACCATGAGGCAGAGAATGCAGAGAATGTAGAGCCTTCGGAGCCATGGCAGCAAGTTTGCCGAAGGAGGCGGAAGCTCCGAAGGAGCCGATGGACCTTCCCAAAGAAGTGTCAAGCATTCCGGAGAGGAGCCCCTGCCTTTCGAGGATAAAGTTTCTTCGTGTATGCTCCCTGCTTCCCTTGTGCAACGGCATCATCAACGGTGTGCTTTGGGCTGCAAACTCCTTGCATTATCAAGAGTTTGGATGGCCACTTTGGCGCCTGGGCCTGCTTGGCCTTATTTCCTGCATTGTCAGGCTGATGATGACGCAGATCACCAGCTGGTTGGGCCCATGGTTCTCGCTTCTGATCAATTTGATCCACCTGGGTTGCCTGGCGCCGGTGCTGGTCACAGTTGAGGAGGAGTGGTGTGTTGCTTTGCAGATGTTTGTCAGCATTGCTCTGGACGCCATTCTGTGCAACGATGCCATTGTCTTTTTTCATTACTCAAAGACAGAGGCTCAGGCCAGTTTCGCCACTTCTGTGCAGCTGCAGTGCTTCGTTTTGGGCTATGCCAGTGCCTCCACCATTGGCGGCATTGTGTACGATCTTGCTGGCTGGCCCGGCCTGGTCATCGCACACATAGTCCTACAGATGATCGTGTGCGGGATACTCTTAGTTGAGCCATGTGTTCACCGCAGCATTGCAGACCTGTGCTGTCGAAAGCGGGACACAGGGAACGAAGACAAGCCCATGAGTATTTTAGTGCCGGATGGCCCAGCCCTGGAAAGCATTGCCGGAGCTGGACAGGCGCCGCAAAGAGGCTTTATCCCCCCGCTTCCTGGCATGGTGAGCTTGGAGGAAGCACAAGATGATGGCAACCTTGGAAGGTCTCGCTTCTCCACAGACAACAGCGATATGGAGGAATTGGCAAAGGCGTCCCAGGCGGAAGGGCAATCACAAGCCAGGCACCAAAGCACCTTGCTTCACCCCTTGGATGATGGTGGTGTGCCCAATCGGCGGTCCAGCAAAAGCAGCCAGACCTCGCAAGCCAAGCCACCGCCACGCCAAAGGGACTCAGAGCTCTCAAGGGCCTCAAGGCGTTCTGGAATAGCGGGCGCCGTCCCATGCCAGCGCAGCTCACTCGTCGTCCCTGATCGCCTCGCCCCTGCTTGTGGTGATCAGAAAGGGGACACCCCGGCAAAAAGTCGACTCCCCAGAAACATTTGGCTTCCTACCTTGCTGTGTGGCTTCTTCAGCTTCGTGTACAACTGGGCATACGTTGTTGAGTATGTCCTCTTCGCGATTTACTTCAGGGAGCAGCATAACTGGAACTCGGCAACATGGGCAGGAGTAGCGCAGTCCTCCGGTGACATTATTGCTGCAGGCATTCTGCAGCTGATTGCAAGGTTTGCACCCCCTTCACCTGAGAAGGAGGAAGCAGGCTTCAATTCTGGTTTTGCCAAGAAGATTTGTTACTCTCTTACGGCGAAGCCCTATAACTTGGTTTGGTTGTGCCTGTGGTGGATCATCCTCTGACTTGGTATGACTGTCCCAAATCTGCCCATCGTCATATGTTCCCAGGTACTTATGGGAACCCTCTATGTCATTTCCATGCAGGCTAACACAAGCATGAATACTTTTTACTCCTTGGGTGATGCTGATGTTTTCCTGACGTTGCAGCTCGTTAAGCTGAACTCCGAAGCACTGGGCATGTCTGCGGCTACCCTCACAGCGATGCTGCTTTATTCCGAGGTCCACCCCAATGCACCTTTCCTAGTCAGTGCTGGCTTGGCCTTGGTGGCCTTGATCATCATCTTTCTTGGCTTCTTCTTTCGAGTGGGTTGTGGAGAGTCGCTTGAGACCAAGGAAGCCAAGCGAGCAGAGCGTCTAGGTCTGTCGCGGCAAAAGACCTGGAGTTAGTTAGGTTCAGTGCGTCGTGATGTGCCACTGCAATGCGGGGGAATAACAGTTGCAATTATGGCAGGAACATGAGCAGCAATGTGCGCAGCAAAAGCAGACGTGTTCATCCTGTAATCGCACGTCATGTTTGCATTGGCAGCAGCAGGTTCCATGCCATGCGTGTTCTGGCAGCTGCTCCAAGAGTATCCACAGAGCACAGAGTTTTGAATTCTTTAATCCGTCGCGCCGCCCTCAGAAAATGGGGGCTCTCTGTGGCGCTTAGGAACGGAGCTCTGAGCTTGGCCGATGGGGCATCTTGAAAATGAGAGTCTATGCTGGTGAAGGAGACGAAGTCGCGCACCTTAAGCCGTTCAAGGCTTCAAGCTCTAACATGTTTTAGTGATGTGGGGCCTTGGGAGGAGCCAGAGGATTTCTCCGTGGCTGCGAAATGCCAGGCAGGTCGCCCTCCATGTGCCTGTGTACGGTCTGTATCTTTTAAAGCAGGTTATTAGGTAGGCTGGTCGGTCTATCTGTCTGTCTCTCTCTCTCTGTCTGTCTGTCTGTCTGTCTGTCCTGTCTGTCCTGTCTGCCTGTCCTGCCTGTCCTGTCTGTCCTGTCTGTCTGTCCCCGTGCATGCCTGTAAGAAATGCATGCATGTATATATACGTACCTACGTACGTATGCATGTATGTATGTATGTAGGTAGGAAGGTAGGTAGGTAGGTAGGTAGGTATGTTTATGTATGCATGCATGCATGCATGCATGCATGTATGGATGTATGTACGTATGTATGTAAGTATGTATCCAGGTATCCATATGTATAGCTGTATAGCTATGTAGGCACGGCATGAACAAGTTCGTGCCCTTTTGGAGGCATGATATGGCACAGATCATTCTCACAAGTAGGTGATTGTTCTACGACACTCCAGTCTAACTGCTTCCGATACACATGGCAGTTGGAGTTGTGCAGAAACTGGTAAACGCTAAACCCCTCAACGCGAGCTGCCAGAGGGGCGAGGTCCTAAACACGACCTTGAACACTTAGAACGCAGACCCTAAGCTGCGAGTGCCTTTCCCAGACAACTCCTCCGCTCCGGAGCTACGCCGAATGCAAACTGTGCAGTTAGCCGAAGGCCCCGGAAGCTTTTGGGATTTCTGGGTTTAGGGGTTTCTTCGATGCTCCTTCACGAGGAATTTAGCATTTGGGGTTTAGGGTTGTGGGTTTTGGGGGGTTGCGGCCGGGCAAGGGGGTAGGGGTAGCGGTGGGGGTAGGGGTAGGGTGTTTGCTTAGGGTTTAGGGCCGCGTGAATGGATGGGTTGTGCCTGCAGCTCGAGGTTTCCTGACTAGAGTCCAGTTGCTGGCCAAGATTTGCGACCGGCTTGGGTCAACGGCTTTCCGGCTCTAGTTTCTTGATCCAGAATTTGGGATTTTGTCGCTTTCGGGTGTCATTAACTGAGTTTCAGACAGTGTTTCGTCGAGGATCTTACTTTTGCGTGCAGTTTAGAGCCAGATCCTCCAGAACCATCAGCCGAAGAGCACAGTGGGCTTGCGAGCAAGTCGAGACACTCCCACCCAGTGAGACCAGCAAGTAGCTGCAGCGCATGGAAAAAGCCGACATCCCATGTACGCCCAACGCCTCAAGAGCTTAACAGCCCCACAACACCGCAATGCTTAACAAGCCTCAGCCTCAAGCCGGACATCCCGACGAACTGGAGACGACCCGGTAACAAGAATGCAGTTCTTGCAGTGGCTGGAAGTGCTGGGGGAATTCGGGGTAATGGGGGCCTGGGGCTTTCGGGTCCTGTGGGATCGCATCGGGGATGATACTTTGCACTTGGAATGAAGTGTGACGAAAAAAGCAACACGGGGGACGAGGTGCAATTGAGCAATCGACGAACAGGCAGAAGGACACATGGCAGTTGAGATTTCTGTAAAGCTTGACAACCGGCACTGATCCTCAAAATTCTAGCCCCATTGTGAACTCTGGGTGCAGGAGAAGACGAGGGCTCCTCCGGGAGCATGGTCAGTGCCTGGAAGGAATTCATGTCTCACGGGCTTGCAGAACCATTCCCCGAATCATCCCGAATCCAAATATCGCAATATAAAGGAGGCTCATGGCAGCATGTTATCGAGCAATGAAGGATTTTTCATACGATGCAACTTTGGTTTGAAAGCTGGCTCGGCTGTTCAAGGCATAGAGCGGGCCTCGAATGTCTAACGGCTAGGCGGCGAGGCGATGCGACCCGAAGCCCGAAAACTGTAAGGCCTTGACCCCATAGTTCCAAGCCCTCACTTAGCCCCAGCCGCTAGCCACCCAAGCCATCCCGCATCTTGCTTTGCGTAGGCCCTGAGACTTCAAGGGAGAGACTCGGAAAGTCCACCCCAGGAATCTGTGGGGCACGCAGGGTTGAAAGACCCCCTGCCCTTGACTCCCTCCCGAGGCTACGACCTCTACGAATGGATGAAGGTCCCTGGTTACCAGGCGGGCTGTCAAGTTTGCTCAGAATTGCTGCTAGTATGGCTGTCTTTCGTTTATGGTATTGGCTGGTTGTCACGATTACATGTCATCATTCGGAACACAGCTGAATCCGGCACTGATATCATCATGACGATGATGATGACGGTAATGATGATGATGATGATGATGACGATGACGAAGTGCCTTGAGCGGCTCAAGCGGGGGGGAGTAGAGATCCATGACCGGCGGTTGCTCTGCACTGACACTGCTGCACGCCCTGGCGCTAGACATACTCAGACGAAGCCGCTGCGTTGTCTAGAAATCGGCAGCAGGTCGCTGCGGCTGTCAAGTGACATAGTCGCACCAGTGACGCTTGCGACTGAATGCGCATAGTTTTGGTAGCTCGTTTCTGCGTAGGATACTTGTACATCACGTCGTTCCACGTGTTAATGTGTCGGAGATGGCATGTCTGTCCCGACGAGTGTGGACCCACGGGTCGGCATTCCTTCGGTCCTGGTCTTAGGCTCTGACCGAGCGAACGTAACACGGCCCTCGTCGCCGTGGCGTGCAGAGAGAGAGAGAGAGAGAGAGATTGAAGTGAGAGATGACGATGACGATCATGGTTGTCATGATCACCGTGACGATCATCACCATCGTGCTGTTTCCGGCATCTTTGCAGAATTACTCTGCGCTTTCGACATGTCTCTGGAGTGCTGCTGTGGCTGTCGTCCTTCCTGTAGTCACTCTACTTGCAAGCTGCGGCCAGACACTGCCTCTGGCCGCTGCTGCCCATAGTATCCCTAAACTGTCACAGCTCCTTCAACATGCGCGAGCTACCTTAACCGCATCAACCCCTAAACCCAATGTCAAGCCCTGCTGGAGGTCGCGCCGCTGCTCTTCAGCTACATCCGCCGAATTGGCAAGGAGGCATCGGAGAAGACGTAGGGTTTCGCGGTTTGTTGGGTTCCCAGGAGTTTGGGGATTAAGGGTGTTGGCGTGATGTATTTGAGACCCTTGCTCATCAGGAATACCACCACCCAGGTGACACCGCAATCAAGTGGGTTGTAGCTTGTTGTTAGGTCATGGCCCTTGGTTCGTGCAGCTTGGGGGTGCCTCGTGGAGATTAGGCTTCTTCCCTGGGTTTGTTTTCGGATCAGTGGTCTAAACGCGAGGCCCAAGACTCGCAACCCACAGCCCAACAATCCTAACCCCGAACGCTAACATACAACCCAAAAAATCCCAAACCATAAAGCCTAAGTTGGAAGGTCTTGGGGCCCGTCTGTGCCCAAAGCTGGTTCACAGAGTTTTTTTTAGCAAGGTTTAATGAGGGGTTTGTAGCTTGCAGAAGCCGCAGCAACATCAATTCCAGACCCCGGGTTTCCAATCACTCCGCCGCAGACGCGTGAAACGCAATCCCTGAACCCTGAATCCCGGAAGCCCAGAGCCCTTTTCGCTTGAACACTCCTCATAGAAGCCTTGTTTGCTAAGCTCTCAGCCTCAAGCCCCAAGCACTGAACCCGTTTGCAGCCTGAACAGCAATTCCAGGAATTGGCTGATCCCGACAGGCAGGTCCGCGTCAAAGTGATGCGAACGATTCGCCTGGAGCGGGCTCGGGGTTCTCCTTCGATCCCAGGATTGCGATTCTCTAGCAGTAGTAGCAGTAGTAGCAGTAGTAATGGTAGTAGTAGTCGTCGTCGTAATAGTAGTAGAAGTCATAGCAGCAGCAGCAGCAGCAGCAGCAGCAGCAGCAGCAGCAGCAGCAGCAGGGGTAGTAGTGGTCGTCGTCGGTCGTCGGCTTCGTCGTCGTGGTCCTGGTCCTGGTCTCGCCCTTGCGCTTTCTCTTGCTCTCGTCGATGTTCTTCTTCGTCGTCTTGCTGCTTTCGTTGCTTGGCGGCAACGCGAGAAAAGGACGGAAGGAAGCCCCTCGCCTCAGCGGGGCTCCGAACAGTTCGCCGGCGCCGCGCGGCATCCCGAGCAAGCGCTCGGGATTCTGCAAGGACGAGGGTGGCGAGACCTGAACTGGGAGTATGCGGCCGCTACAAAAAGAGCCACAGCTCCCTACAAGTGCCCTACGTAAATTGGAACCGGGATGCTCGAGTAATAGCTTCCTGCGCAGGTGAAGCGAGATGGCAATGGCTCGCAGCCAGGATCGGCGCTGGGATCGTCCAAGCGATGTAGCACACCTTGTAGCCCGGTGCGAAAAGATGTCAAGCACGTTGCTAAATCGGCCAGCCGAGCCTGTGTTTGAGGCTGAAACTGTGCGATTCGACCGCATATTGAAGAAACATCTTCACTTGCGAAGCCACCACCATGACTCCAAAGCTATTTACTAGGTACTAGGGGACACCTTCCTGGCAAACTCTCCTATCAAAAATGAACTGCGGACACCTGCACCTGGGAACTCTGGCCACCTGTAAGGAAACGTTAGTTAGTTCAGCTACTCATTCCAATAGGAATGCCCAATCCTACCCATCTTGCAGCGTGGTCGCATGCCCAGAAGGACAGCGCGGCTTCCCTGGCTGGCGGAACCCTCTTCCGCTTTTTTGCCATTCGAGAGGCCACATGGAACTGCTGTGGGTCTTCACAAGCTGTTGGCTGCTACTCCCCTGGCGCTTCGGTCGTGGTCTTGCCTCCGCTTGTCAACTCTACTAGGGCAATGCCGGCTGCAGCTTCGAACTTCGAAAAAGGAAGTGATGTCACTTCTTCAACTACTTCGGTTGGCCCGAGTCCAGTCTTATCACCGTGGGTGTCCAAGTCGCCGTCTTGAAAAGTTGGACCGACATGGATAAGCGGTAATCTAACGAAAGTCTACATGACCATGGTGCGACATCTCTTGGACTTGGACCCCCCGGTCATGCTGGGCACAACTCGGGCCAAGGACGCTGCGGCACAGAGCGCTTCACCAGCGGGCAAGTGGAGAAGCCCACCCAGTGGCAGATCCGCAAGCCCATGACCAGGAGTGCATGTGTCGAACATTGTCTCCTGACCTTGCTCCGGAAGCCCTTGCAACAATGCATCACAGTCGCTGAGTCAGCACTTTGATGGACCCGGTGGGTTCCAGGTGGCTCTCGGATTCTCAGTACGTACTTATCAAAGGTATACCATTCGGTCGCCGGCTTCTTGCAACAGCTCTTGCCCCAAAGGCGCCACATGGCAGGAATGCCCACACCAACGTTTGCAAGTCGCGATAGGAATTGAGTTGGAAGGAGTGAGCGGCATGCACCGTTGGGCTGACATGAGAGATGAAGTGCATGACAGCAAGCGAACAGGCCTGGACGCCCATGTTCTGCAAAGCACTGCGGAACCACGCCTGATAATCTCAAGGGCGTGTTACGCTTTCTTTGATCACGACAGGGTGCTGATGAACGACAGCCCTTTGGGGTGGCATAACATTGCAAGCCCGCCTGGTCATCGCCGGCAATGTCAACCTACGGCACAGGCCGAGCAGAAAAACGACATGTCCACGGGCTTCCACGGCTCTGCTCCTGCCCTTGCGGTAACCCTCGCGCCTCTGCCAGCAAGGCTTCACAAAGTGGTCTCAGGGACTGCAGTCGACGCTCCTGGATCTCCCCAAACGCACAGACGGAAGCAGCGCTCGTCGCTGTCATCCAAGTCTGTTAAAGCGCTGCCAGATGTCTGCAGCCCGCTCTCGCTGAGGCTGCTGCCGACTCGAGGTCCACGTTGAGACAGGACTTCTGCGGCCTAATTAGGATTTCGAGTTTTAAGGGGGCCCACCTCCGGTGGAGATGCCTTTGCTGACAAGGAGCCCTTCTTTCAAGCTGCTTTCGGCTTTCCTGCGACTTGGAAGACTTGCTGGCTTCAGATTGCAGATCGCAAACAGCGTGCAGCAAGCATGTCTGACTGCTAGATGTGACAATGCATGTGCAAGTAAGACTTCACCAAGCCGCACAGAAACCAAGTAGCCTCATCTCACATAAACCGACACAATTGAGCTGGCCTAACTTAGTTTACATTAGCCTGACCTAACATAACCTAGGCCTGGCCTAGCCCAACCAAACCCCTTGCCCGTTTGCAGGGCTCAGGCGAAGAAGTCATGACTTTAACCGCTTTATGCCCAGAACCAGAGCTGTGCTTGCTAAATGCCTGGACATGTCGACATTGAGTATGCAGGTTTCGCGGTGGCCCGGATCTTGAGACTTGTGTCACAGTTTAAGATGATGATACTCGCAATGTTGGTGAGAACGACTGAAAGCAATCCGGCCATAGATGGATGGCTTGTAGAGAAGAACAGCCGGTTCAAGTGCGTAGAGGGACAGCACCCACGCTGTCCGTCCCAGCGGCTACACGAACTGCCAAATCAGGCAAGCTTTACACATGCGTATCGAGTCGAGGTTAAGGGTGGCATTGGAAGATGTGGCCACATGGCAGTAACGTTGAGCGACCGCTTTTCATGTCGGCTCCGTTCTGTTTTACACGATTTGTCAGTGGCTCAAGTGTACGATAAGCTAAGCTAAGGTTGAAGTAAAGCTGTGCTTGCTTCGAAGATTCTGCATCTCACATTGCCTGCAGTCCTTGCAAACCTAGCCCCACTTCGGTGCGGCGTGACGGTTCACACAGCCACAAATTCATGAGGCCACTGCAACATATTGCAACGACAGCCGATTTTTCAGATGCTCAGGGAGGCCTTGCTATGATCGGGAGGGCATCGTGGCAACGTTGTGTTCCGTATGAACATTTTGCAAGGGGCAGAGGCAATATCTACGAGAGTCGACAGCCTCGGCAGAGAACTGAGCTGCATCGTATCTCGCAGCTGATCGCTAGCCGCTACGGCCGCTATGTGCAGACAACCCAAACGTCGGAGTCGGAGAAACCGAGGTTCAGCAATAACACACAAATACCAGAGAGTGGCAGAGATGCAAGCAACGTTCGAGATCGAGCGCTCACAGGATTCACCTCGTTGGCAACCTCCCTCGCGTTTAAACAATGCCGACACTGCCCATCTTAGGCTTGCCGGTACAGCCTCCCAACACTTTCTGGACTGTGCAGGCTGTAGATATCTGCAGGCCCTTGTGGAGAGGACACGACTTTGCGCGTCCAAGACACACAGGCCACATGGGGTAGAGATGCCCTGCTCGCTCTATACGTCTATCGATCCATCTGTCCATCAATCTGTCTATCCATCTAAATCTAACTAACTAGCTAACTAACTAACTAACTAACTTACTTACTTACTTACTAGCTAACTAACCAACTACCCATCCATCGAATTGACATTAAGCGTAATATACATACATACATACATATATATATATATATGCACGCACACACATGTCCACAGATTTAGATGCCCTTTCGATGGGATGGTAGATCCAAACAACGCTCATCTGTGGCATCAGGTCCAGGCAGCAGTGTCACCTTGGCTTCCAGCAGGATCACCGTGGAGATGCTCCATGCAGGGCTGGGCCAGCCGCCCTTTGCCAGGCAAAATATCGGTGGCATCTTCCTCCAAGGACTAGCGACTAGTGCTGAAGGCTTCGTGGTGACTCAGCTATCTCGGACATCCCAACCAGATGTCCGGACGTGGCCTGTCGGGGAGCTTGTTTGAAGCGCCGGTCCAGCTGGTGGCGCAGCTGGATCTGCCAAGAATACTCTAAGAAACACTTCATGGCATAACAAGCACTTCATGGTAAAGCGTGCCACATGCAAGGGCCAAAATCTCCAAACCGGAGCTTGTTTGACAAAGGGGTTGCGTGGCTCGTGGAACAGTGGAACCTGGTGCCCTTGTTGGCCATCAGCAGAAGAAGTCGCGAAACAAAGAAATATCCAAAGCCGAGTCCACTATGGCTATGACAAGCTCAGCAAAAAGAACCCAGCGGCAGCGCATGTTCGCAAAACAAGTAGAGCACACAGGGTATCAGCATCTTTCTAGCTTACCGCTCCAGCATAGGGTCGAGTAGACTCCAGGAAGCAGCTAGCATGGAACGACTCCTGCAGCACGAAAGGAACCCGACAGGTGAGGAGGAGTGTGACAACATGAACTTCTCGTCCGAATGTCGAGTAAATGCCTGAAACACAAGGCAACGAGCGGTGCTCTCAAAGCATGCACCAAGGTTTGCGGTGCGGTGGAGAGCCATCGATACCTCTCAGTGTTGCTGTCACTTGGCCTCAACATGCCATGCCAGCCTCAGACGCTCGACGAAGCTGATTGCCGAGGTCCGGCAAGCACTGCCTCTGCATGGAAGAGGCAAGGCTCCTCGGCTGCGGGTAGTAGGGCCACGACCACAGCGGCTGCGCCCCACGCGCGTCAGAAGGTGGCCCCACCGCCTCGGCTAAAACGGCAAGCATAGCAACACAGCAGCTGAGCATAGCTGAGCTCGTCGTTCGGATCTCTGTCGCAGAACCTTCGGCCGGCGCCGAACCAAAGACCCAAGCCGAAGGAAGAAGGAAGCCTTCTTGCGTCCAGGCACATCCGTTTCGAGGCCCCAGACGAGCCCCTCGGGACCTTAGGGCTAAGGGCGGAAGCCCGGATGTTTCCGGAGAACAGTGCCGAGAGCAATGAATGGGCACGTCAAGCTCAACACGTGTAGAACAAGGCCACAGAAACACCAGCAAAACTTGAAGTTTTCTGTATCGTGGACTCAGTTTGGCAGGTGATTCGATAATATATTGCTGAACTGCACCTGAGCTCGAGGCCTAGCGTCTGGGCCTCGGCGAGCTTCAAGACCTCCCCTGGGCCCATTGTGCAGAACAAAAGGGTTCGTTGATGCCGTCGGTACGGATTCCTATGTCCAATTGATGGGCTTTCAGTGTTGATTTTGAGACACGCTAACCAGCTCACGATGAAGGGAGGCGGAATGGCGGATTGTCAGTTCGAAATCTGGAGCCGGGACAAGGGCGTGCAGAAAGTGGCCCCATCCACGCAGCATCCGGTCCTGAAGAACCGCTGGGCTCCACCTGAACTTCGCGGAGGACGCAGTTGCTTGTCAGATACGCATGACACATACAGTTACACCATGAAGCGGAAAGGAGCCCGTGTCACTACATGTTGGTCTTTCAGCCTGCAGCGGTGATGCGCTGTTTAATTGCTGTCATGGTTGTGGGGTGAGGGGATCAGCCTGCGCAGCGCTGGAGTCGAATGAAAAGAATGCGCATGGAATCAGGAACATGCTGAAGTCCATGGAGGAGATCCCACCGCAGCAGCACGTCGAAACTCTCGTGTATTGCCTTGCAAGACCACAAACAACCTTGGGCACCCCACCCAAAGGGTTTTGTGACCCTGCTCCGCAGCTGCCTGGCAAGGCAGAAGCTACCAAGTTCCCGCGGTGCCCGTGGCCACGACGTAATTCTGTGCCGTCACATTAGGACCCGTTCAGTGTCAAGTTCGTCGCCGCATGCACTTAACGCAGTCTGCACCGCAACTTGCGGTGTGGCGTAGATCGGCATATAAGTGAAACAGAACCACATTGAGCTCACCCGCCGTCAGCGCATTGCATTGTCTGCCGTGTTGCTTCACAAGTGAAATCATGCAACGTACTGAAAGCGCTTTCGAAAGCCAACCTTCTCCTTTTTTTCTCTCCGGCCTCGGATCCGCCTTGTCCATGGCCCGCTTCCTCAACCACGGCCTGAGCTTTACAGGGAGATGGTCCGCACTTTTCGGACCGAGGGGCAGGCGGGTGCGTTCGGACGGACAGAAATGCCCGCGCACTTGCACTGCGCAGCCTTCCAACAGAGAGCGCGGGGCATCGACTGAGAAGGCAGAAAGCGGCAAGTAGGTGGAGAAGACGGAAGTGCCAGCAGCCCCCAAGGAGTGCCAACACCGACTGCAACAACGACAGGAACTAAAAACATTGAAAGGCTCGAGCCCACTTTAACAGGCGGCTACTAATACTGGGCCGGGCATATTGGAAGTAGCAAACCTGTGGGGTGAAATGTCCCTAGCACACACGCACACAGACACACACAACAGCGTACTGCGGGTCACCGCCGGCCAACGATCGGAGCGTTCGCAAATCTCAAATCTGCATCTTCCAGGAAACATGAAACTAAGAGTGCCGATTTAAAACGATGCTGCCTTGGCTTCGTCGGTGGCTTTCACCATGCCCTTCTCGGCAGCCTGACAGGTGGCAGCGAAATCGAGGCTTGGACCAAGGCCGTGCCGGTAGTTAGCACACAAATCTGCCGTCTTCTAAGGTGCAATTCATGATGGCCAGGGTTTTCGGGTTTGGACCAAACGCTCTTTGGGTGGAAGACTGTGCGGGATCGAAGCGGCACTCTTCGCGATTCTTACCCGGAGTGCACCTGGCACATCTCTTGGAACTGATGGTGCCCCGGTAAGTCTCGAAGACAAGAAGCCAACTGTCTGGGACTGACATGGCTCAAGTCAGAGTGTGAAAGATATGGGACGATTTGTGACATGCTATTGAAACTGCTGTTTATTGTGGAGCCTACTAATCTACTTGCAGGACTAGATACTGCACCCAAAATAGTTGAATAAACTAGTGAGAAGCTTGGGTCCATCCAGCATCCGCAATCTACCAGTCGGCTAACTCCAAACAGCCTGGGCACGTAGCTAGTTGCAAGCCTTGGCTTCGGCTCTCTCCTTCAGCATGCCCTTCTCGGCAGCCTGAGACAGGGGGAAGCAAAATTCCAAAGCTCAATTCCTTGCATATCTCTCGATCAGCAGCTTCTTGTGCTGATGGCAGGCCATACATGGTGCCATCATGGTGCCCAAACAACTTCACAATCCAACGTCCGCAATCCGGGCCCGTCTTGGCTCCAGTCATAACGAGTGCGAAAGAGAAACTGGAGTTTCGGGATTTGGCTTGTCACAAGCTTTTGACTGTGGAGTCAACTGCGCGACCAACTAACATCAACCTACCTTGAGGTTCAGATAACTCATCAAGAATAAACGAGTAAGGCCATTCGTCCCACATCAATCATGAATCGGCTACTGCAGCCCAGCCCTGCCAGTGGCTGCCAGGTAGTATGAAAAGTCGACGTGCACATGCACATGCTCGTGCAACCCTCCCTCTGATTCGACTTCTGAGTGAGACTTTCAGCGAGGTGAAGACGTCAAGCCACAGCGGTAAATACTTCAAGGCACTGGAATACTCGGAATCAGGGTTCTTGGCTTGGCCCCATCGTCATAAATTTCAAACATGCACACTCTGTTGCAGGTACACACTGATTGGCGTCCCAATCTGCTTCACAGAGTATCCAAAGCCATCTTCGTTGGCAGCAGAACTGTGGACTCCTTGCTGCCCCCTGCTGAAACTGCAGTACAGGTCGAAAACGCACTCAAGTCCTATCCCTCGGTAACAGGTTCCACACACACACACACGCACCAAAAAAAAAAAAGACTTGCTCAACAGAAAAGCCCATGATGAAGCGATCAACGACCGGGCGATCAAGGGCGTCTGCAAGCTTCACCTGCTCAAAATGCAGCCAAAAAAAAAACGCTCTCGCCTTCAACCCGCCCTTCTCGGCAGCCTGAGACAGGGGCAAGCAAAGTTCAGAAAAGAGACAAGCTCACACCCTTGTCAGTAACTGAGTACAATCGACGACTTTACAATCAGCGATCAGCCGATAATGCCTTGGCTTCCTCCTTCGCCTTCACCGCGTTTTTGTCGGCAGCCTAGCACAAGTGAAAGCGAAATGGCCCTGCGAGGCTTTGACAAGGAACCCGTGATCAAATGTGCCTTGGCTGTGTATGCAACCGAAGCGGCACTCTTCACAGGCCAACTTTCAGGATCGAAACGGTCCTCACCTCTTCCCCTATAGACCTGAATATGCCTGCAACACAGACGGTGCAAGGCGCACCGGGCGCGCCGTCGTGCTGGACTGGAGCTCGTCAGCCTGGCAGACGCACTGCAACCATCGGAAGATGAAGCCTCTCTTCGGCAGGACGGACAGTTTTGGCCTCCGCAGATCCCGGCTACCTTCTGTGAGGGTTCAGCTGTTGTTCTCCCTCGCCAGCCTGGGATCCACC
>CAJNJA010026876.1:4312-31961 GCA_905231915.1 Symbiodinium necroappetens | reverse complement strand
TTGTCTAGTTGTGAGTGCTGAAACCCATGCATGCCTTGGGACCCTCGAGAGGCATGTCCCAGCTGTGAGTGCTGAAACCCACTGCATGTGTTTACTAGACATGGCAGGAGTGTTGGTCCGGGGCATCCTCCCTGCTCAGAGCTTCTTGACAGCCGTTAGGGGCTGGGGTAGTTAGACAAAAAACCCGGGATCACCAACATCCTCGTTTTGTGATGTCAACCTTCGAACATTCGAGATCAGAAGCACTTCAAGTTCTCCACACTCTCACAACAGTAGGCCCTGCAGAAAGCCCTCGACTCCTGGGCATGTCATATCATGTCATTGATTGTATGTGGCGTCGATGCCTCAGTTTTTTTCTCAAGCTCAGTGCGGAAGACCCACCCCCCAGACCCCAAAGGAAGACCTGACACCCTGAGCGGATCTGACAACACCCCGCACGTAAGGCACGGAATTGCCTTAGACCATACTCACGGGCCCTTTATCGGTTGAGGTAAATTCCTACCTGAGGACGGCCATTGGGCTCTGCGTGAATGAGAGAGCCAAGCTGCGCCCAAACGGACGTCTGCTGACCCTGAGTCTAACCCTCGTGCCACATCCCGGCATACTGCAAGGCCAAATGGAAGCATGACACGCCGTTGTTGTGTGTGGGTTCAAGGGACCATCGAGGTCAGATTAATGTCAAGGAACCATGAAGGCTAGAGTCAAGCTGACAAAACCATCATGGTTGCAAGGGCCCAAACACTGTAGATTCCGCACGTCCAGTCCCCCAAAACCTTCGGGAGAAAAAATAGGCCTCTAGCCCAAAAACTTTCGGGAGCAATCCAGGCCTCCTCCTCCGGGGAAGCATGCAGGCTTGAGATGGCTCTCCGACTCCAGGAGGAATGCTCCAAAGCCATGATTACAACAGCTGCTACACAGTACAGTACAGAAGCCTTAAACAAAAGAGGCTTCTGCCTGTGCTGTGAAAGAGCTGTTGTAACCATGGTTTTGGAGCATTCTGCCCTGGAAGTCGGATGCCATCTCAAGCTTGCTTTATAGAAAGCTATTGTCCTCCCCCACGAAACGGGCGGCAGCAGAACACCTACAGCAACATGGCAATCAGCATGAACCGCCCTGCTATCACAATTGCCGTGTCTTTGGCCGCTTCTAGATCACCATACTTACAATCACCACCATCATCATCATCATCATCACCTTGCATCCCCCATCAACACGGGAAGCATCGCTGTCGCTATGGTTCGCCAGACGCTACAGCCAACTTGCAACTAGCAGTCTAGATCCCCAAAGCATGCTCGCCTGTGAGCACACATCTCAGCAATGTGAGAGGTAAACAAATTAAACATAAATCCTAAACCCTAATTCCCTAAACCCTAAACCCTAATTCCCTAATATAAACCACCATCGCAAATCTTAAAACAAATCCTGAACTCAGGCAGGTACAGGATCTCTTGGAGCACCGGAACGGACAGCAACTCGACCTCAGCAAAATGAGGGCTTCAGAGTTCAGGGTTTAGGGTTTTTTAGGGTTTAGGGTTCCCTAAAGCCTAAACCTTAAACCCTGGGTTCCCTAGGGTTTAGGGTTCCTTAAAGCCCTAAACCTTAAACCCTAAAGTCGGACTTTAGTGCTTTGAGCTCAGAGTTCAGGGTTCTGTGGGGTTTAGGGGGATCTGGCTAGTCCCCAAGCCCAGTTGCAAAAAAGGTTTTAGGGCTTTGAGCTTAGAGTTCAGGGTTTTGTATGGGCGAATAGTGTTTCCTGCGGCTCCTTGTGACATGTATAGTATTGCAAAACCCTATTCGGATTGTTACGGCCGCTACAAGTATGTTAAGCTTCTGCCCTGCAAGGGTTTCATGTGGCTCTCTCTTAGAGGTTTTATGAGGGTTTAGTCTTCTAGGCCCCGGATATTGGGCCATCAGGTTCCCGCAGTTAGGCTTCTTCAGAGCTTCAGAGTATGTTTGTAGAGAAGAGAGATCCTCATTCACTCCTTATTCGTGCTCCGACGATTTGGACGATTTAGGGGTCCATACCAGGGCTCCATAGACTTGGGCTTTAGGTTTCTAGGGTCTAGGGTTTAGGGGTTAGGGCATTTTAGGGCTTAGGGCTTAAGGGCTTCTGCTTTACTAGTACCGAAGCACCCACGACATCTACATCGACGTCGATATTTCCAACGGTCTCAACGGCCATGCCGGGTCATGACTGCAAGTCCCTCATAAACACCCGTTGAACTTTCGTTCTGGCCTTCGACTCTGAAAGGCTCATGGCTCATGAGTAGTATTCGTATTGTTAGCGTTCCGGTAGTATTAGTGTTTACTATGGGTAATATTAGTAGATAGTATGCTTAGGAATATTAGTTGGTATTGTTACAGGTAGTTAGATCAGTATCGCAAGTTTTTTGAATGTTTGTGCCCGCCTTGAGAGGGTATCGTGTGGCGTTTTGAGTTTAGGAGTCTGTTTTCATCCTATCTAGTACTCGAAACCGTCCGATTATCAGTGCGGACAGGAGAACCCTGAGTATGCAAATGGCCCTCAAGTCACGGAGAGAGGCTTCATTCATCAGGGCTCTACATGACAATTGTCTCCTTCTCCTAAGCCTAAACCCTTCCTTGCCGAAGATAGTTTCAGTTGCCTCTCCGATACTCTTCCAATTGAGGGATCCTGAAGGTTGGGACCGCTNNCCCCCCCAACAAAAAAAAAAAAAAAAGCGTCCCAAGTTGTGTGGAACTCCTTGGCAGGCTCGACTGGCTCTGGCGCTCATCCGAGTTAGAGCAGCCACTGACGTCAACTTTTCAACATTTCAGCACCTCGGGCCATAGTATGTGTAAGGCTTAGTGTTAGGAAAGGGAGCAACAGGGCTCTATAAGGCTAGCTATGAGGGTGCCCATAATTACGGCTCTTTATCAACAAGGTCAACAGCAAGTTTTCTGTAAGGACTGCAACAAGGCCTAGTTAAGGAGAGGCTACAAAGCTTCAACAAGGAAGGGTGATTAAGAAAGCTACTATGGGTTCGGGTCGCTGATGTTCTAAACCTTGGTCCTTAAGAATGCAATTAATCACCACCCCCGTATCTTGGGCATGAAAAGTAGGATTCCCATGATACTTCCATATCAAGAGTGGGACTTGTGAACCAAGGCCCTGGCTGCTAGCTGGGTTCTTGAAATGGGATTGATTTGACAAGTTACCCCATTATGGTAACTTACATAAAATCCTTTAACAAGTAGCCAGGTTGATAGACACCTACATGCAAGGATCACAGGGTGACCCTGAATTGCTGCACGCCATTTTGTCTGATGGGTTAGACATGCCATACTGCACATGGCTCATGTTCAGGTTACATATCATTTTTTGTAGGAACATAGAAGTAACCATTCAAACCAGTAGATACGGGTAGATAAAGCTTGCATACATGCGTACATTTATAGGTACATAAAGCAACCAGTAACTCAGCGGGTGCTGCGGAGAGAGGGAGAGAGAGACATCGTCACTAGATGTCAACAAATACAGTGCGTTCACGAGCTTTGGGTTTTCGTAGATTCGCCTACCGCGTGGTTGCCGAAGTTGAGAGCAGATACCTAATGTTTGGGGTTGAGTGTTTCGAGGTTAGTGGGTTTGGGTCTATCCGGCTTAACGGATTGGGTAGATTGGGTTTTAACGTTTCGGGTTTGGGTTGTTGTCAGCCTGCCTGGTGAAAGAGAGTTAGTGAATGCTTTCGCCCGGGCGTCCCCACTTTCAGGTCACCGTACACTGCTTTTGCATCGTGACTGGATGCGCGATGTGGCTTGGATCAGAAAAGCAACTCCGGCATTCCACCCTTGCGAATTCTAAGCTCCAGACCAGACATAACGGAGGGAACTGCACATTGCCACAATCAACTGGTCCATTTTGCAATTTTAATTGTTCTTGCTCGTTTGTTTAGCATTTTAGTGCTGCTACCTCTGCCGCTGGTGTAACTGCTGCTGCTACTGCTGCTCCTACTAGCTACTGCTAGCAACTACCCTACCACATCTAACTGCAACTTGCTGACTAGCTGCTAGATACTGCTGCTGCTGCTGCTGCTGCTGCACTACGTCGTCAACGACGACGACGATGACGACGACTACTGCCACTGGTGCTGCATCCGCATTCGCAACTGCTTCTGCTGCTTCTTCTGCTGCTTCTGCTGCTGCTGCTACTACTGCTACTGCTTCTAGTGGCTGCAGCTACTGCTACTTCGTGGTAGTGCTACTGCCACTGCTACGGCCTCTACCGCCACTTTACCACTGCAGCAGAACAGAACCCAGGCTGCGCAATTTCAGCCCTATATAACCCTGGCACTCTGATGCCCAAACTCGAATCCGATGATTTCCGCACCGGTGAACCTCTAAACCCTGAAGCTTTCAATCTCACCCCTATCCCACCGATCCCAAGACACATGAGCTCTTACATAATCCTACCCTTGCAATCCCCCAAAATCACAAACAGCGCCCTAGAAGCCAAATCTTGAGGCACCTGCATCCCACATCCCCTACATCCCCGCGTCGAGAGCTAGCTCCCTCTATTTGTGTGGGTCATGGTTTTTTGGTGCTTACATGACTTACTTGCTGTTTGTTTTTGTCTGCGTGTGTGTGTGTGTGCGCGTGAGTTGTGACACGGTCTTTGTACTTGGAGACCTGCTGCAATCCTAAGTAGGTTATGAATGGGCTCACACGGGCTCAGCAGCTCAGTTGGGGCCAAAAAGTTTCGAGTCCCAAAAGCCTCTTAGTCCCCAGCAGCCCCCCAATCAACCCCAAATCCAACGGAATCCTTGTAGAACCTTCAGACTTACAGTTTGAATGAACCCTATAACCCTAAACCCTATCAACAGCCCCCCTCCCGAAAAAGCCCCAAGGCGCCCGGGCTCTTTTTCCATGGCGCGGCCAACTTTCTTGGCGCTTCCTGGGAGAAGCTTCCCAGTCACCGGCCCAGCATTCAGAGGACTGGGTGCTCTATTTATATATACATATATCATATATCTATCTATCTATCTATCTATCTATCTATCTATATACACATATATATATACACATACACATAAATATACATATGCATGTATGTCTGTATGTATGTTTGCATGTATGTATGTATGCATGTATGTACGCATGTATGTAGGGATGTATGTATGTATGTATGTATGTATGTATGTATGTATGTATGTATGTAGGGATGTATGTATGTACGTATGTATGTGTGTATGTATGTATTTATGTATGTATCTACCTATCTGTATGTATGCATGCATGCATGCATGCATGTATGTATGTATGTATGTATGTATGTATGTATGTTGGTATGTTGGTATGCTGGTATGCTGGTATGTTGGTATGTTGGTATGTTGGTATGTATGTGTGTGTATACATATACATAATATATATATATATATGTGTGTGTGTGTAGGGTCAAGGGTGCCGTACTATATTGGGTACCTGAAAAGGGACCCGAATTTACAGATAACTACACACACACATATATATATATGTATGCACTTACTTACTTACTTACTTACTTACTTACTTACTTACTTACTTACTTACTTACTTAACTACTTGATTTAGCTACATACATACGTACACATTTATATGTACATATGCATAGACATCAGGGCTTTAGAATTGTTTTGTGCGGGTGTATAGGGCCGTATAGGGTTTCAGAAGGGGTTCGGAGGGTGTTTCTTTCGGGTGTCAGAAGGGTCTCGCGGTGTGTGATGAGGCTTCATAAAACTGCTTCGGAAGGGCACTTGGGCGTGTTACAAGTGGTTGAAGGGGCTTGATCGGGAGCCCTGCAGGTTCTGCGGTTGTACCCAGAAGCTGCTGCAGTGATATGGGCAGCTTACGATTCCCTAGTTCTTTCCATGAAGTGTGCTGCATGTGTTTAATATAGGTCAGATTGCCGTAGTAGGTTCTCTCATCTCTATAGGTAAATTTACTTACAGCTTGTTGTTTCTTTGGGAAGGGCTCCTTCGTTAGAAGATGTTTGACGAGGGTTTGGCCATAGTTTGCGCGAATGGGGCACAGATTACATGGAAAGCTCCCGCTATTTCCTGCTAGATGCTGATGCTCCCACTCCAGAGTTTATATAGGGATTATAGGGTTTAGGGTTTAGGGTTCAGGGTTTAGGGTTTAGGGTTAAAGCTGTGATGTTCAGGGTCAGCTGCGGTGACATGGCTTTGAAGTCTGCGTGGTGCCTTCTCGAGGCTGCTGCGCTAGCACGGTTGTAAAGCCCGGGTCCTGAGGCAGGTTGACAAGGTTGCAGTGAGAACAGAGTATGTCTTGCTACGGACTCGGGGTACGGCCGGGTGTGAGTTTGAAATTCTGGCTCGGCGTGCCTGGCACAACAGGAGCTTTGTGTTTCTAAGGTGGGTTTCTTATAAGGCACCAAGGCTGATCAGTAGCCTGGTACAAAAAAGCTCCAGCCAGAATGTTGCAAGCGAGCCTCTGCACCGCACTCCCTGAGATGTGCATTGGCCAAGGCTTCCGACGATTCAATGCATGGGGCGGTCATCGGACGGACCTTTGCCGCAACAGGACCATTGCTTTCAGGTCTGAACATGCTTTCTGCTCTGTATTGCTGCACGTTAGATTTCATTAGATGTCCCATTCAGGTGGTGTTACTGCTTTCTGGTGTTCTTTTGCAGGTTTCCGTAAAAAGCGATCACCACCGGAATCATCATGGAATGAAGCTTTAACTTGTCTTCTTCTTGTCAATTCATATAAAGGATCACCACCGGGCATTGTCATGTGGGACCAGGCCTCTGAGGATTCGGAGCTAGGAAGTCAGAAGGGGCAGATTCTGATCGTTCGCCCACCTCTCCCGACGTTTCAATGGAGCCTCCGAGGTTTAGGGTTTAGGGTACAGGCCTATGATCAACGACCGTATACCTCCATGGCAAGAGTTCTCCCGGTCGCCCCAGAACAGCTGTAACCCCGAGAACCCCGCCCCAAACCCCCGAAACATTACGTATCAAGCCCCAGAGCTGTATCCCTCTATCAAGCCGGAGAGCTCTACCCTGCATAAAGCCCCAGACCCAAAACCCAAACCAGAAACCTAGTGCGCTACCGTAAATGCAGACAGCGACATACCCCTAAATCCTACTCTACCTCCCCCCTAAACTACGCACACTTACCCTAAACCCTTTTTCCACAGGCTTGAACTGAGCTCGCGCGGCCAAGGCCCTCGCAGCACCCTAAAACCCCCAAGCTCGTCGACCTCCAGGACACTGACTCGGGCCCTGCGCCTTGCCTTGGAGCCGGAGTACGCCGCTCTTGAGAGGTGCTTTGGTTTAGTTTAGGGTTTTGGGGTTCTGCATTTTTGTATGTTGCAAGCTTAGGCTAAGGTTTTTTGGGGCTTGTTTGGGTTTAGGATTTCTGCGGTATTGAGACGTGCGTCGCGTTTAGGGCTCGGTGTTTTGGCCTTAGGATTTAGGGTTGGGTGTCAGGGCTTCCGCGTGCTCTTTGTCGAAAGCGGACTCGGAGATTTGAGGGATTTGGTCCAAGGTTTCATGCTTCTGCTTTGTCAACTTGTTGCAATTATTCAATCTAAGGCTGGAGGGTCTAGAGTTTGGGGCTTAGGGTCGAGGACTCGTGCGTGTGATTTTGGAGGGTTTGAGAGTTGGGACAGGACTGCACGCCCGATCGCATGGAGCAGAATCCTGATACGACACCCGGTCTAGAGCTTCAGCGGTACTGCAGGTTTTCGCAGTTTGGGAGGTGAAACTATAGCCAATTAACTCCTTGCACTCGAGGCTGAGTCACTGAGGTACCGAGACCTCCACATATTCAACGACCTATGAAGCGTCAGTCACCATACCATGGCACATATGTTGGAGACCCACGGATATGTATGCTTAAGATATAAGCCCCCACTTAAACCCATTACTACTTATCTGGGGCGCGCTTTCGGACATTTTTTATTTTCTCTGGGTTTGTTTACTACCCATATCTGTATTAGATATACTCTTATTATTGCCTGGAGTTTGACATTCATGATTAGACTGGCAAATGGAGTTGCGATGTCAATGTAGTGTTTCACCGAGATAGACTGACAAGAAAGACGCGTCAAAAGTGCCTTTAAAGGACATTCAATAATAAGTGACATTGCGGCCATGATAATGACTGATCATACGGAAAGCTTAGCAGCTTGTATAATAGTGGCCGCTTAATTCTTATTACGCCAATATCAGCGGCTCAGCCGCTGTACCAGCGGCTCAGCCGTTCGGAACATATCAGCGGCGCAGCCGCTGGGAATTAGCAGCGCTCAGCTGCTGGGATCAGCGACTCAGCGGCTGGGCCGCTTGGATCAGCGGCTCAGCCGCTTTAATCTCAGGCATGGATCAGCGGCTCAGCCGCTTTAATCATGCTTGGATTTGGACCAGCGGCTCAGCCGCTAGCATTGGCACTTAACTTAGCCGTTTGGATTAGCGGCGCAGCCGCTGGAATTACTACCGCGTTCGCACTTGGATCAGCGGCTCCGCCGCTAGGACCGGCGGCACAGCCGCCAATACCAGCGGCTCAGGCGCTCCGATCAGCGGCGCAGCCGCTGAGCCACTCACTAGGATCAGCGGCACAGCCGCTCACCCACTAGGATCAGCGGCTCAGCCGCTCGGATCAGCAGCGCAGCTGCTCAGTCAGCGGCTCAGCCGCTGGAATCAGCGGCTCAGCCGCTGGGATCAGCGGCTCGGCCGCTTAGCGGAACAACTTGTTTCGGCAATAGTTTGATGATTAATATAATAATTAATTAAATTAAATTATTATTGTTGAATTGGAAGAGGCATTGTAGATCTGACCATTGTAACTAGATGCTGCAGTTTCAGTTGGTTCTGAATGAACAATTCTGCAATGTCTACGACTGCTAGAGCCATTTGGCGCCAGGTGCAGCTACTAGGACCAGCAAAGCTATAGAGTGGTTGCAATGGATCGCAATGCGCGTAGCCCTTCGCCCGAGCTAGAGCCTGGCTGGGAATGGCGTTGGACGTGGAGGCAAGAACCCGGTGGCGTTTGGTGGTGGGAGTGGTTTAAGGCTAGCAAAGCTTGGCTGGCAGCGAAGGCCCAGGCCAAGATTCAGCAGACCGCGACGGCATCGGAAGACCAGTCTGGAACTGCTACATCCCAGGCAAGCTCATCGACACGGAAGCGCAAGAGATCCCGGACTCCATGAGCTAAATGGCCTTGACTGAGCGAGGAGCACCTATTTAATTCAGAGTCGATTGCATTTTGCGGACGGTCAACTATTGACTGGCTGCCGCCCAATCACTGACTGGGCAAAATTCTGTGACTAAGAGTCTTGGGTGGCTCCTCAAGGAATCGGGCGTCGCCCTGAAGGATCTACCGGATCATAGTGTGTGTTCGTGCTGAAAAATGTCTGCGAGTCAGAGTGAGTGACTGTGAGTTGTTCTGATGCAGGCTTGCAAGATACATGCTGAGAACACGTCTTATCGCTCTGTTTCAGCTGCAAGCCACCGCCGCACGTTCGCAGGGTTTTGGCCGGTGCAGCCTGCGTTTTAGAAGAATCAACCGCGAAGCTTTGGCATTGGCATGCAATTTGAGGTTACTAGTCCTGGAGATCCTAATATCATCCCTGGCGTAATAAGTGAAGCTGCTATACTAGCCTCAGTGGGCATCAAGCTGGTCGCTAGAATTCAATGGGCAGCTCGTCATAGTTAATTTCTGATTGCTTGGGTAGCATACTTCAGTCTATCAACTCCGCCAGTGCCTCATAATTCCGATTGCCAAAGCCGTGCCCATGATAGGGTTGAAGCTGTGTTAGCAGGCTTAGCATCGGTGTAGGTCCTTTTGCTGCCATGGGGGGTGGCAAGGACGTGAAGGAGGAGCTCCGCATCCCCGCGGAGGGCGAACGGCTGTATGCCAAATGCCCCCTCGCGGACGAGTGCGACTTCGGGGCGTCCCGCTGGTTTGGACCCTATACGGGAATCGAAGCAGCGCGGCAAGCGATGGCGGCGCACCTGCTCGCGAAGCACTCCAAGATGACGGAGTCAAGTGCTGGGGCTCTGGCGCTCGAGACGGCTGTCTACACCTGGTCGGGGAAACCCGACGACCAAGCCGTCAGGGTGCAGAACAAGGCGAAGGGCGACCCGAAGGAGAAGGAAGAGCCAGCATCTCCGGTTCAGCCACGCCCCAAGAGGGCCAAGTTGAAGGAGGCGGACGATCGTGACCGTGACCGACGGAGGGAGCGGGAGCGGCGGGAGGACCGCCGGGAGGACCGCCGAGAGGATCGCCGGGACGACCGCCGGGACGAGCCCCGGGATGACCACCGGAAGGCGGAGGCGGATACTGACCAGACATCGGGGACATCGGCAGAGGACAAGCAGCAGCAGATGCACACGAGTGCCAAGCAGCTTCCTGCGGCTCCTCCTGCTAAGGCGGTTGGTGACAGTGGCCAGGGAAGCCAGCCGCCGTCTGGGGGGGAGGGGGTGCTGCCGCCTCTGCCGGCGGTGCCATTGCTGCCCTCTCGCATGCCCCTCCCGATGGGTGGTTGCGGAAATTTGCTCCCGGCCATGGTGGGCACTGGTGGTGGCGCAATCGGCCCGAACCTTTTTCAGCCTGCTCGGGCGCCACCATCGACATACTACGCCTTGGTGGCGAGAACTTCCGCAATCCTGCAGAGGATGGCCACTTCATTGCAGGTGTGCGGGAGGATTATGCACCAGGCGGCCGACTCCTTCAATGCCGAGCTCCGCGTTTTGGAGGGGATGCAGCAGGAGCTCGAAGGTTTTATGCCACCAATGCCCACCGGGCGTGGTGGCACAACGGATGCCGATCGCTGAGGCTGAGTGGGCATAGCTGGCAGGTCCTAGACTCAGCATAGGCGTCAGAAGTACAGTAGTACTATAGGATCTGCTTTCAGAGTCAGGCTCAGGCTTAGACCACAAGGACTACTAAATAATAAGCAGATTTAATTTTACTGGCCTTGACCTTGGGACCAGCCGTGCTGCTAGGGGGAGTTGGAACTGTTAATATAATATTAATTATATTATTGTTATTAGTATTATATGTATACTATTACCATTATATTATATATATATTAATAATATTACTTGTATGTATATTAAGTACTGAATCTTCTTAGATTTATTCTAGGTTGGATGCTTGATTATAATAAATAATAATTACTGTAATCTTCATTTATCAATTTAACTCATTTTGTCGCACAGTACTGAATCCTGTAGTCAAACATGTACTTTGACAATTCCATTCCTACAAAGTCAAAACGATACTGAATAAGATTTCACTGCTCAGCAGGTAGATGGGTCAGCATGTCATTCTGGAGTGCATGAACAAGTCGTATAGCCTGGTAGGCTAGCACCAACGACACAGATTCAACATAGAGGGCTACCTAATACTCCGAAACAGGGATATTATATAGGACGTGTTGGAATCTATCATACGCCAAGCTCGTAATTTATTAAGAGATCAATCCAGGCCCAGTGCTGTGTCTTGTTATTGGGCTGTTGCTCTTTCTACTCAATCTATTTCTCCTTATACGTGTCAGGCTGCCCTGGCATTACCCGCGCTTCATGTCTGACTAGCATTACTAAACTCCTAGGAGCCATGCTATCTCCAGCATACTGTTAGGACTGTAGGACCGAAATTGCAGCACGGCCAGGAAAACAGGCTCTGAAAGCATTTCCATTCATTCGTTTCCAAAGATCTCCCAAAGCGAAGATGATGGGAGCACCTGGGAAAATGAAGAGAACGGAGGCTGCCATGTTCACTTCAGCACTGCTGTATCAGTGGTCTTCATGCTCGCATTGACACTTGCCCTGTCTGAGCCGGCAATCCTGCTTGACACTTCCACGTTCTGTCTTGCAGATCGGTGCTTGCATTGGCTTGCAGTGAGCTGATCAGTTCATCTTTGCTATTTTGGCAAGGTCTGGCTCCAGCGGTCATGGTAGTAGGCATGACTGTGCAATCTAATCTCTCATTGGCTGATCGTAGGCAACTACTTCCTGCAATAAATAGGGAATCAATATTTATTCTGATATATTAAATAGTAAAACTGTCCACAATAAGATTCGCTTTATTGAGAAAAATAGGGGCCAACGCCGGACATGAAGCGCCGCTTCGAGGAGGCTTAATGCAGATGTCGCCGACAGCAGGGCCAGCAAGTTCATGGGGGGGGCCTACAACGGGGGCTCCCCGAAGAGTCCTGGCTCCAGCTCCAGCTGTGGCCACCAACCTGGGAAGCCAGTGAAACCAAAGCCAGCGGCTGCAAAAGCTGGCCGGGAAAAAGTTCCCCGGAAGAAGACTGCGGCCAAGGCCAAGGTTGCTCCCAAAAAGCGCGGCCGGCCCCGATTGGCCGTGATCTTGCCTGAGCCTGGCTCTGGCGAGCGTCCGCCTTGCCATGACAAGTTTGAGCCCAGCTGCGCTCGCTGTGTCTTTTCTCAGCGCTGCGGGCACTGGCAGAAGACTCATGCCTGCTTTCGTCGAAGATGCCGCTCTGGTGCAAGCCAGGATGGAGTTTGGCTTATGGAACGGCCTGCCAAGCTGGGAGGCGAATGGGGCATCGGCTGTTCGCTGTGCGCATGGTTGATGCAACGAGCTGCGGCTCATGGCACCGCAGAGGAGATGAAGGCAGTCAAACACATAAGGCGGCGGTGGTGCACCAAATGGGCACGGTTCGAGGTGAGGGGCCTCAAGTCCATGCAAGCCAGCTGTATTGACCTTCATCGCCGTTCAGCCATTCATCGCTTGGCTGAGCGTTGCATGGCCTCCCCGGATGTGTCCTTGGCCAAGTTGGTGGCGCACGAGCCTGTCGACGAGAAGCTCCTCGCTGGCTCCGTCCCGCAGCTCTCCGATTGGCTGCGGGCCTGGCGAACAGTCCAAAGCCCGGTGAGTTTTCTGAAGGCTTCCAGGCAAAGTGCCACAGAATCCCACATCGACTGCCGGCGCGGTTACAAGCGGCACGTGGACCGTAAACCGCTGAAAGACATGCTGGAGATCATCTTGGAGGTTACTCGAGAGCACAAAAGGCGGATGTTGGCAGTTGCTGACCATATCTCCGTGAGTCCATGGCTCAGAACTTAATTTAATGTTATTAAATTATTATTATGACTCAGATAGTTATAGCACTAATTGGTCGCTGCTCAGCAAGCCGGTATGACCTGTGTGGCTCAGGTCTGGACGACAAAGCACCTTTTCGGGTGCTGAGGTACCGCTGCTGCAGAACGACCTCTGATCCAGATGAGAATGACGATTTATTTCCTTGGCTTGCCGGGGGCCATGGCATTCTGGGCGTCCTTAAACACCATGGCAAAGAAGCTTGCTGCGAAGACCTGGACGAGGACTACTCGCAGAAGATCGCTGACTCCATACTCCAGGGGGTGCACAGACTTGCGACCCCCTTGGGAGGGGATCCAGACGTGGATGTGATCAACCGAGTGAAGCAGACGCTGACATCATATGCCTCCGATGGAGGGGCGCCGATGAAGAAGTGTGGCAAGTTGTTGCAATGGCAGCGGAACTTTCCCAACCTTTGTCTGATTTTGCAAGACAAGGCTCATAACATAAGAAGGGCCAGCCTGCCTTTGACGATGGAGGCCAACTTCAAAAAATGGTGGGCGGACACGTATGAGAGCAAGACCTCCATAATTCCTTCCTTGCAGAACAGTCATGAGTGGCGTCAGCGGTTCATTGTCCTCCAGCAGAAGGTTCTTCGAGAGGCGGGAGATCTTGCTGCCTCCGCCTCGGGAGGAGCCGCGCCTGCCATGAACAACCTGCGTCGGGCGGTGGAGACGTTGTCTTTCGCGAAGCAGCGATTCGACTCCTTCAGCTCCTCTCAGGGGAAATTCATTTGCCTGGTACTTCCCATATGCCTATTACTTGCTGCCCAAGCCTGTGACGAGCGCCTGGATGGCCGGCTTCGGTGGCGTTCTGAGCAGCAGCTGAAGGGTATCTCCGGGGAGAGCATCCTCTTGGCAGGTTTGAGCGCAGATTTCGGGGCAGAGATCCTGAAATTTGTCCGGCGCTGGGATGGCCGTGACCCGGACATTGCGAGCACATTGCGCCATCGTGATGACTTCGTAGCACGCATGCGTGCTCTGTTTTCTGAGGGACGGGTGCTGCTGGATGCCGCCAGCGCTGGTGCCATGGACGAGGACGAGGAGACTTTCACTGTAAGAGGGCTGCGAACTGCTATGTCGGCAGCTCCGATACAGTATGGTGAGAAGCTCCACAGCCTGTGGACGGCCACCGAGAAGTCTAAGTGCACAGAGGTCATGCAAGGCATGCAGACCGTCGTGGATGCTACGGTGGCCAGGGTGCAAGTTGATATGGATGGCTCCGATCTTCACATGAGCTTCGCTATCTTCGATCTCCCACAGTGGAAAAAAATGAAGGACCAGCTGGAGCAGGGCCAGGTGGAAGCCTGGGACTCCTTCCAGTCGTCACAGAAGCGGCGAACTGGTTTGTTGGCCAAGGCTTTGCATCATCAACCCCAAGAGCTCTGGCGGGAGCTTTCTGCTGCCACTGCAGCTCTTCTGCAGGATGCCACAGCAGTTGCTGAAGCCAAGAGCAGGAACGACTCCCGACCCAACTGGCGCAGGGTCCTGGACGGGCCTTTGGATGGCTGCATGCAGCTGGGCGTTCTCCGGGATGCAGTTTGCTTTTACCTGAGCATCCAGGATGGCGAGTGTGGGGTGGAACGAGACCTAGCACTTCTGCGTGATCAGTTGAAGAACCACGAGGCTGCTCTGGACCGCTGCGGTCTCACTGCCAGCTGTCTCCTGGAGATCAAGCTAGACGGGCCACAGACAGAGCAGCATCTCGCAGAGCGACTGCTGCCTGATGCACAGCCAGCAGCTGGCTTGATGGATCCATTCGCAGTTGGCGACTCTGCAGTCCTGCGCAAGACGCCATTCACGAGGCGATGCGCGCAACTTTGGCTTGCCAAGCACGGCCGCAGGTTTCGTTGCTACAAAGAGCGGTCCGACAAAGGCACACGCCGAGCAAAGCGCAAAGGCACGATGGCCTCGGTGGTGCGTGGGCAAGTTCGGGCAAGCGATGCCTTGGTAGAGATGCCTGCGCCTAGGGGAGACACGCCGACAGCAATCCCAGGCATGCCGTTGCGATCTTTCGCGCAGAGAGCTGCTACGAAGCTACGAGGCAGCAGCCGCTGGAACCCGGAGTTTGAGAAATTTCAGAAGCTCACGGAGTCAAAGAGCAACCTGCGGTCCCAAGAACGACAACGGCAATTCTTCGGGCGACCTCCACCTCGGCCCCTCCTGCGCAAAGGCAAGGTCTTCCAAACTGGTCCTGCTCCACGATTGTCTTCGACCACGCTGATTGCAGATTTGTCTTCCGAGACAAGAGCTCCGGAAGCCACACGCCAGTGTGCTTACAAGAGGTGCCCAGGGGATATCAGCTTTGAAGATATGCTCCGCAGCAACATATTGGTCGTGGACGATGCGCAGGCTCTGGAGCAGGGCCGTGCTGGGTCTTCATCTCAGTTTTCTTTTTGAATTTGAATACACTTGCCCCGCTACAGTGCCTCAGCGGAGACAGGGTCGCAGCGCACATTGCTTGCCAAGGCCCACACAGCTGCACTGGTACTTGGCTGTGGTGGCTTTTGGCAAAGGCCTCGTGAGCATTGGCAACTGGCTTCGAGCGGATCGCATGGACTTGGTGAGGTACTACCAAGCCGCCAGCAAGGAGGTGCCGGCCAAAGTCTTCGTCAGAGCCGAGTTCAAACAGCAGTATGGCAAGGTCGTGCGATGGTTGCAAAGAATTTGTTCTTTGCCGCGGTGCCTGTGGTCCATCACCGGGTCGGAGGCTGACGCAGAGTGGGTGCTCTCAGATCTGCCTTCTCTCAGCAACTTCTTGGTCCGTATCTGCCGTGTCAGCACCAGCGCAACCAAGTTGACGACCGAAGGGAAATACTGGAAGCTGGGAAGCCAGGCTAGGCTGCTGCGACGAGCCCCGCAAAAGCGACCCCGAGCGGCACAGCCGCCTGCTGAAGCTGAGGGGTAGAATGAATGTCTGGAGCGGCACAGCCACCTGCTGAAGCTGAGGGGTAGAATGAATGTCTGGAGCGGCACAGCCGCCTGCTGAAGCTGAGGGGTAGAATGTCTGGGGAAGGCCCAAGCTGGGGCAGTGGGGCCGTCATGCCACTGCCGGTGCCGTGTTGCAGCAGAAGTACGGATTCTTATTAAGAGTGAGGCTATTCTAATTTAATAAAGTTAATCTTATTATTACTATTAATTAAAGTTCTAATCCTAGTTCATAGTCTCTCGGCAGTGAACGGATCTGCACTTGGCAGTGGCACCAACGGCATTGACAGGGGTTCTCTATTAAACTTTTCTCGGCGGGGAAACGAGAAACTACGTGGAAGCTTCGTTAGCTGTGGGGGTCAGCTGATGTCTCAAGACTCAGACCCCAAAGGGGGAAACTGCAGCCAGCCATGAAAGCGGAGAAAATGGCCGAATCGCTACTAGCCTTTTTTGCAAGTTGGTTCTTGGACGGTAATCTCTGGGAGAATCCCCGGACAAATACCCCCCCCGATTTTCGAAAATCGGGTACCGTAATTCTTGGGGGAATCCCCCAGAGATTACCGTCCAAGATTCCAGAAAGCTCTATGACCGTAATCTCCTGGGGAATCCCCGGGCAAATACCCCCCCCCGATTTTCGAAAATCGGGACGGTAATTTTCGGGGAGCATTTGCGATCTCAAGGTCCGATTTAGGCAACTGCTGGGGTAGGAAGATTTTGGCTATTTTGGCCTTGCCATGCCTAGTTCGAAGCGCAAGGACGCGGAGAAGAAGCAGGAGCCCGCAGCCACCCCAGCCGCCAAAGTTGCGAGGACATCCTGGCAAGCTTCAGACGCCAAGCTCCCACGCCCAGAAATTCCGTCTGGTGGCGAGGAGGCCAAGAGAACGGACGCAGCCAAGGTGATGAAGAAAGTGCTTCCGTGGGTTCTTAAGCAGCAGAATCAGATTTAAGTGTCCAGTGTGTAAATATATATTAAATATTTAAACAATAATTAAAGTTACCGGTATAGGTTGCTATAGAACCATAGCAGTCGACAGGTTCTGCAAGAACTGCCTGCCCTGCTGAAGAAGCACAAGATTTGCAAGGAGGCCTCCGATCTCCGGGGACTTCCCCCGCTGCAGATCTCGGATGACAACAGGCAGAAAGTTCGAGGTTTCAAGGAAACTTGGAATCCCGGGAACGCGGCCATTTCCCTGAAGGGAAATGGCATCTATGAAGCAGGTGCCAGCCTCTACTGGCTGGACTGCAGCATCTCCGGCAAAGCTGGCAAGTTCGACGAGTTTCTGGTGGAACCTAGTTGGGATGATGTTGTTCGTTTCGAGGCAGCCCACATGCCCCAGAAAAGCAAGGACCCGCAGGGCAGACTCCTCTTCGGCCAGGTCCTGACCTGCTACAATGACATGCCGCAGCTGGTTCCTGGGAAAGACGAGTTTCCCAAGAACATGTTCTTGCTTGCAGGCAAGGTGTACCTGTTCGCATGGTACACTGCCATGGCAAGAGCGATGCTCCAAGAGGATGTCGATCGCATCACCAGATTGCACGAGATGGCCCTCACGCTCAGTGTACGTGCAATATTGTCTGCCGATGACGCCAGCATGATCTTGGGGAGCATGCAAGCCTCGGAACAGCTGCGAGCAGCTGAGCAGGCGGACTCCTTCGTGCAGTTCGCAAGGAAGCTGGATCGCTTGATGGATGAGGCTGAGCGTGTTGCTGGCGTCAAGAAGACGAGCACTGGCCAGAGCAAGGATGATTCGGAGGGCACACCCATGCTGCAGCACCTGAAGAATCTGGATGTCGCCTTCAACGGCGGCAAGTTGAACAAAACGATGCTGAATGCAGCTCTCAACCTCATCAGCACAATGCCCCCTGAAGCAGAGCAGGCATTCGGCGCCCTGGATCGGGAGTTTGGTATGGAGACCTGGACCAAGGGCTACAACAAAGTCATGCGCCTCTGCCATATCTGTCAGAAGCAGGGCCAGCTCTTGGGTAGAGCGCCGGGCGAGCTCATGACCTTTGTCTTGCAGACCTCCCTCATGAGCCTGCGACGCCCCCTTCTGGACGCGGGGTTCTTCACCCTGGCCAATCTGGACAACAAGGGTGCCGAGCGTCCGGGTTGGATGGCAGCCACCTGTGTCAAGGCTGCCTTGCTCAAGCACATTCAGGATATCGTCGAAACGGCCAGTAACTTGGCAGGCAAAGAGGTGCCAGCCCTACAGAAGGATCTTGAAGTCCTCCGCAAGCTCTGCAATCCTTCCACCTTCAACGAGACTCTTCCAAAACAGGGCGGCGAGGACGAAGACGAGGAGGGAGCTGATTCCCAGATGACCCTGACGCTGGGAGACATTGTCGAAGAAGCTGGCGCAGACAAGATGACCGCCTTGGTGGAGCCGTGCTCCAAAGCGGGGAAGTTGTTTGCCGAGATCGTCCGCGACCTCTGGGAGGGCGTCTACGAGAAGGAGCTGAAAGCCCTGGTGCCCGAGAGAGTGCCATTCGAGGCGGCTTTGGATCCGGAGAAGTCGGGCCAGACAAACTTCTTCAAAGCTTTGAAGGCAGCCAGCTCCGTGCCACGCTCAGTCGCAAGATCGTTTTAATGCAATCCCCTCCTTATTTCGGTGATTTATCGTGGTAGCGCAGTGCTGGCAGGCCCTGAACGAAGTGTCCGAGTCCGGATTGGGGGGCCACTCCTCTGGATCTGCGCCGACGACACTGCGGGAGCTCGTGCGGTGCAGGAGTGACCCTGTCGGGCGAGACATCGTCGAGGAGAGGGATCGCTTGTGGAAGGAGGCGGTCGTTGTCAGGAAGAAAAATGCCAGCTTGCGCTGTTGAAGAACAAGGATGGCTGGGGCCAGCTGCTCGGCAAGTCCACGGCGCGAGCGTTCGAGGGAGAGCTCAACTCCAATCACAGGCTCTTCGTCCTGTCCCTGGACCTGTGGGAGGACGGCGAAAATGCCCACACAGGGCGCGAGGACGTGGATGAAGGGAAGCTGGAGGAGGTCATGAAGTGGCTCTGCAGCCAGACCAAGGATTTCGATATGATCTTGGCCTGCGACGGATGCCACGTGCCCAACCAGACCGCCATCGTGAAAAGCTTGGGCGGAAGGATCGCAGGGGGAGGAGGGCTTCATACGTTCCACTGCTGGCATGATTTGTCGGAGGCCCCGTCCGTCAAGAAGTCCAGGAAGGTTTGGGGCGCGAGCAGTGCTTTGGAAGGCCTCTTTCTAAGATTGCCCTTCCCGCGTGTTCGCCTGATGGTCAAGGATCGGACAGACGACTATATCCCTCCGGGGAGGCACCAGACGACCCATGACCTCAACCTCATAGGGGTGCCAGCCCCCAACGTCAGACAGCTGCCACGGATTCAGCTCTCGGAGAAGGCCAAGTTGGGTCAGAATGCCCAAGCACCCGCCAAATGGCCCAGTGCATCCGTTCCAATGTTTTGGAATGAATCCAAGAGCGAGGTGTTTTGGAGCACCATCATTGACATCCTGGATGTGGGCCAGATCGTGGATGCCACCCCCGGAAGCGGGGGACTGGCTCGCGCAGCTATGGACGCGGACATCCCCTATCTGGGGATTGTCCGCTCAGAGCTGCACCTGACATGGCTTGGCAATCAGCTGGACAAGGATTGCCTGTACCGCCTGGCTCAGGATGGCTCGCCGCTTTTCAATCAAGACCTGGCCACCCTCGCAAGGACTCATTTCTCCGAGATTTTGGAAGGGTACAATGCGCCCGATGTGACCGAGGAAGACTCCGAGCCGGAAGATGTTACTACGTCCTGAGGATTTCGGGTGCGCAGCAGCAGCTCCCCACTGCCCGACCGTCTGATAATTAGGCATGCTACTTGGTAGTACCAGTCTCGGTTATTTATACTAAACTATATTAAAGTATATACCAGAAATACTTCCGTATGCAAGTTTGTCAAATCAGTATGAAATGTCTATTGGACAATGTCTCTTTTCTATTAAATTACTACGAATTTTTAATTATGTCTTATTACTATGACTAATATATAATATATAATGTATATATATATATATAATCATAATAATAATAAGACATATAGTAAAACTTCAATGAGTACTATACCGTAAATGGACAAATTGATACCAGAATTTATTCAGTATAAAAATGTATTAATCCGGTATATACTCAATACTGGAAATATACATTTCAATACTGAAAAATGTGTTATTCTTTCTTAATTAACCGCTTTAGTAGCTTCCTTATAGTTTCATATTAAGCAATTGTAAGGAATTGCAAATTCAAAAAGCATTAACAGACCAAAGTTTACTTTTTTTTTAGTAATTTTGATTGAAAACCAGTAGAATTGTTATTATTGCATGCAATCGAATCCGGTATGAACGGTGTGCCATCCAGTATGAAATATATACCAGAATCAGAACTTCCAATACTGTTTATTTTTTGGTATCAAAATATTCATATCCAGTATGCATATATATATATAATATATATATATATATCAGGTTATATATAGTTATATTTTACATTTGTATTTTTGCATATGAAAAGACTATTAAATTATATATATCATAATAATAATAATTAAGTATAGTAATTTAATATTATAACAATATTCAATTTAATATATATATATATATACATATATGTATTTTTTATATTTATTATTATTTATTTACAATTAGTTGCATATCGGCTGAATTATACAACAATAATACTCCTCGGGGTAGACAAAGCTGGGACGATATCTGTTGTCTGTTGCTATGTTCACTTACCGTCAATGGCTGCTATTCATCTATGCGTACATAGATGCTATGCTGCCAACGGTTTCAGAGACTTTCTGCAGTCAGTTAGCAAGCACTCCTGCAAAGCCAACTTGCTAGCTTGCCTTGGAAGACGGGGGGCCCGTGGGTGAGGCTTGCAACATGAGCTCAGAGGATGGCCCATAGACCTTTCCTGCGAGATTTCGTGTCTACTAGTCTTCGTTGAAATATTATGCAACTTAATTCCCAGCCATTTGCAAGACGCGGGGTTTTGTGCATGGGGCCACCCAATGCTCTTGGCAACACTTGAGCGGTGATCTCATCTGCGCGATTTAAAAAGACAAGAATCTTCTTTGGCTGGTGCCGCTATTCTGAATGACCATTTGACAAGCCATGTTGTGAAGGGATTGTCGTTATCACTTGGTGCATGGTCGGTGCAGCCCATAATGGCTTCTGGGAAGCAGCTAGAGCATGGCGTATCCCGTCGCTGCTGCGAAGCAATGGGAGGAGTGGGGCCCTGCTCTTGTCAATGCCGTGACTCAAGCTGAAGGCTTGCATGCTCAGCAGGGCCTCAAGGGCACGAAGATATTGCTGGGCTCAGACTGCAGCGGATGCGAGGCTCCTGTATTCGCTCTGCATGGCTTGCGGCTGGCTTTTCGCCACAGGTGGAGCTGCGATGTAGCGAATCATTCCCGTCTCTGGATCCAAGAGGTCTGCAAACCAGAGAAATTCTTTGATGATATGCTCCAGCGGAAGAACCTGCAAGAGCTTCCACCCATCAACCTGTATACGTGCGGCTTCCCGTGCAAGCCGTACTCGAACTTGCACTGGCAGTCATCCGGCTTCAAAGACCCGAATGCTCGGCCGTTCCAGGCATCATAGCAGAATCAGAAGTTCTCCTTGACGTATTTGGTGTGAATTATTAATCAAATAGTAATGAATATTAAATAATACCAGACCCTAGCTACTGTATCTTTAAACTTTGCTATGACAATGAGGCCATGTTGGAAACAACAATGGCCACTGGCACACCCATGGCCATCTTCGAAAACGTTTTGGGGCTCAGCAAGTACATGCAGGCGGTGCAGAAAGAAATGATCCGGGCCCTGCCAGGCTACAAGATCTTTCTTACAAAAATGTGTCCCACCGAACTGGGTTTTGCCGCACGCAGGGGCCGGTTTTTCTTCCTGGTGGTCCGTTCAGACCTATGCTTGACGGACGATGCGAAGAAGCTTGGGGACCTGGTGGCAAGAATCATGGCGAAGGTGAAGAAACCCGTGCCGAAGAACCTGCGAGACTACCTGCTGCCTGCAAACCACAAGTGGGTGCTGGCACAGCAGGCCCGTCAGAAGAAGCATGCAGGCCACGGCACCTGCGGATTGCCAAGAAGTCTGCAAGGGGTCGTGCCATCATTGACCAGCCGGCAGGTTAAAGCCTTAGCGCATGCTTGGCACACGAGGTGTGCGCCACGGGGAGGCACGCTCAGCTTTGTGGCAGATGTGAGCCAAAGCACGGGCCGGGCTCCGGTGGGATTCTCTGGAGAAGTCCCGTGCGTGACTCCGGGCGGTCGGCTTGTGGCAGCAGAGCTAGGCCGCCTGCTGGTTCCGGAGGAGAAGCTGATGATGGCAAATTTCCCGGTCCACAGCATAAGCATCCCGAAGGATCTGTCACCTTGCCAGGTGGCGGACTTGGCGGGGAACACGATGCACACTGCCTGCATCGGACTGGCGATGCTGTGCACCATGGCCATGCTGAAGCTCGAGAAATTGAACTCGCCAGCACCTTCAACGACAGGCCATGGCGAGTGGATGGATTTGTCAGGCATGAAGCATGGCAAGGCTGTCAAAACGAAGGCGGCCAAAGGAAGGAAGGTCCTGTGTGGCAAGGGAAAAGCCATGAAGGCCATGAAGGCAGAGACGCACGGCAGGAAGAGAATGCAGGGCAAGTTCAATCGCAGAATGGGGACCGTAACGGTCGACTCGCAGAGGCCATCGAAATCGAGGAAAGTGCAGCAGAATCAGAAGCCTGTGTCGGGCAGGGCTGCATATGCCGCTGCATACTACAACTAGCATCTTAGAGTAGCTCAGAAGCAGCTACGTCTGTAAATTTCCATGCAAATGGCATGGTGATATGCCAGACTAGTTGGCATGACCAGTGATGGCCTTCGTTGAAAAAGACAATGGTGGAGCAGTGATAGCAGTGAGTGTTCATCTTGAAATCCTGTGGCAAGCATGCAGTCCCCAGCATCCATGATCAGTGTCATTGGTGGGTTTTTTGCGTAGTAATATCGGCTCAGTTGCCTCTGCGGCCTGCCTTTTCGCAGACATGGCCCACGATTTCCTCAAATCGATCGCCAACATGAACTTTGAGGAGTTGGTGTCGGCGGAGATGGCCACCAAAGAGTGCCCTTCGCGCCCTCTGACTGGTTTTTCGGAGGAGAATCTGGTGTTTTCTCAGTCGGCAGCTCAGGCGAAGAAGGAGGACCACGACGACAACCGTGCTGCGAGTTCGGCGGCGAGTTCGGCACTTCCGCCTCCGCCAAAAGCCGAAGAGGACGATGCGCCGCCTCCTCCAGAGCCTTCGTCATCTTCGTCAGCGAGACGGGAAGATGATCAAGATGCCGCTCATGCCGATTCAGAGCGAGACGACGGGCATCTGCTGCCTCCTCCTTCCAGGGTAAAATCCCTGCGGCAAACTCAATGGGAGGAGTCCGGGCGAAAGCGCCCACGGGGCGGCAAGAAAAACCAGGAAATCTGGTACGACAAGAACCGCTGGCAGTAAAACGAAAGCCGCCTGATTTCGATTTGCAGCACACAATGTTCATTGACATCTATTTTTTCAAGCAGCCGTGCCATGCTGTAGGCGCATAGCATGCTGTTGCAATCGCTACTCGCCACAGCAAGTTCAGTGCTCAAACTTACCAGTCGAAGTTAGAGTTTACTCTAGAAGAATCAGTGCGGCAATTGACGAGTCTGAGTGCATTGTCAATGTCAGTCCGACTGTAATAATCTTACTTATTATATACTGCACTGGAAATAGTCAAAGGTTCCCAAGTCCCAATCCTGTTCTTCCTCATCCATGGCTCCGTCCTGGCTGTGCTGTAGTTTTTGACGAAGGCCCGGAAATTATGAAGCAGCCGTCGGCCTCGAGCAAGGCAGCATCGTCTCGCCAGATGCCGAAGAGATGCCAAGCAGCACATGCACAGGTTCTTGTCGTTTATATTGCGTACTTTTAGAATTTAAAATTAAATTAATAGCAGGAATGTTTTATTATGGTAAATGCAGGAGAAACTGCACAACGCTGTCTGCGTGGAGTGGGCTTGCTACCGAAAGTTCGAAGTGCTTATGCAATCTGGTTTCAGGAGAAGATCGCGAGCATGCCCAAGGCCGCAAATGTAGAAGAACATCGGCAAAGAGTGTCAGCATGGGCTCGAGAGTGGAACAACATGACCAAAGAGGACAAAGAGAAATATGTATCCCAATCTAAGAAAGAAAAGAGCGCCCGGGATGAGGTTCTGGAAGAAGTGGCCTTCGAGAAGAAATGGGAAAAGCCGCAAGAGTCGGAGAGCCAGGGCTCAGCTCAAGCGGGAGCAGCTGTGCCAGTCAAAATGGGAGACTGGCTGTTGCAGGAAAGGCTTGGTCAGGGCACCTATGGAGAGACATTTGTGGCCGTCAATATCAAGCTTGGACTCAAAGGTGCTTTGAAGATGTTCACAGGTAACAACGAGAGCAAAAACGAGGAGTTTGAGGTCTACCAATGCCTTCAAAAAGCGGCTACTAAGCCGGTTCAGGCATCATGCTTCCTCCCTATCCTTGACTTCTCCCGGGCTGACACCTGCAGCTGGATGGTGGTGCCGTGGATTCCTTCTGGATGCCTACGGCAATGTCTGAGCAAGACTGGCCCGCTGAAATCTGCTGCGTTGCGGGCCATGCTGCTTCAGGGGGCCAGTGCACTCGATTACTTGCACAGTCTGAATTGGCTGCACTTGGATGTGAAGCCGGCCAACATGCTATGGGATCCGCTCGCCTCCAAACTTTATCTCATAGACTTCAGCCTCGTGGAAAGCCTGCCGCTCAAGGGCGACATATTCGGCAACAATGTTTGTACGCAGCCATACAGGCCACCGGAGGCATGGAAGCTCCCGTGCAACGTGGGCAAATTTACAGATGCATTCTCCTTGGGTGTTTCCGGCTTTGAAGCAGCCACGGCCCGACTGCTGTTCCCAGACCCGAACAAGATCGCCAGATGGAAGGTTAACCGGCAAAACGCTGCCGGCACTTTGCTTTGGAGCGGCATGCCCTCCGATGTGCGCCTCGTTCTTTGGCATCTGACGGATGCCGATTACCAGCATCGCATGGCTTTGGGGCGTGTCGCTGAGCGGCTGAAACAGCCAGCAGGAGTAGATGATTGATGTCTCACCTGACTCCATTTGCCAGTGAATATATAGGCACTATGTGGGGGTGGAATTAATTCCATAAATATTTTTCGGCTGGGCGGCAATTTAACCCAGTTATAATTCCCATAGTTTAGGGCCCTTAAGGTAATGCTAAGGATTTATTCAACAGCACGTCCAGAACCCGTACTTCCCCTCAGGACCCCTTGAAGGAAGAACCCTCACGCCCCATACATACCCTCAAACCCCCCTTTCGTAACCCTAAACCCTAAAACCTAAACCCTTAAACCCTAAACCCTAAACCCTAAACCCTAAATAAGCCCTAAACATTGATTTCCGTACAATGCCCTAGAGGTTCCTGGAGCTTTCCGGCACGGTGCCCAGTGCCCTGCGCCTACGCCGCTCGCGATGCGAGGAGGCCGTGAGCTTTTAAGTCAGCACTTATACCCTAGGGCTCCAGTTACCTAAATAGTGGGTTACTAACCATATATTATGTACCCCAGTAACCTACTATTTAGGTAACTGGACCCCTAGGGTTATAAAAAGGGGGAAACGGCGGATTTGAGTTTTTTGTCAGGGCCTTTGAAGGTGCATATAGGGTTTTTCAAGGCCACCACCTGAACAATCAGGCAACGTTGCAACAATGTAAACTCTACATACCAGTATGAGTACTGAAACTCGTACAAATATTTCAAACATTGTCCAGTATGAGTACTAGTAGTACTAGCAGTAGCTTGTTCGAGTAAAAGTACCAGTGCTTGTGCAAGTACTAGTGCTCAACTGGCATTTTTACAAAACGACGACGAGGACGACGACGAGGACGACGACTACTACTGCTGCTACTACGACGACTATTCTACCTCCTAAGCCCACTGCTTACTGCTTGCCGCATACCACCTACTGCCTATTACCTGCAACTGAGCAGCTGCTATCCATGGCTCACTACCTACTACCTACCACTTACTACGTACCTACGACGACTACGACCACGACGGCGACGACCACTATCCATACAGCAAGTAGCTGGCCAACTGCACCAGCTAACGACAACTACAGCACAGCTTGTTTCGTGCCACTTCCACATTTACCTCGACTTCGACGTGGCCACTCCTACGAATGCCGTCCTTTGCATTTGTCTGTCTTGTGCTTTGCCCGATGATAACCCTAATCCCTAACGACCTAAGCAGGAGGCAACAAAAAAAAACCCAAAGCCCTAAAACCCAAAAAACAAAAAAACCAAGCCCTAAACCCAACAAAAAAAAAGCAAGCCCTAAATCCCAAATCCGAAACCCCTATGCTGGTCCTGGTGGTGTCGGCCTGGGCTGCAACTGTAGTGCGAACGCGAGCCTAGAGACCTCTGGCAGTGTCCGAGTTGCGAGATCGTAAACGCCTAAGCCCCTGCTCAGCTTCTTGGATAGCTCCCTAAATTAGCCAAATAGTACGGCACGCTTTTTCAAAAGGATCAGAAAAGAGACCCTGATTTAGAGAACTGCCCTTATAAAAAGGATCAGAAAAGAGGCCCTGATTTAGAGAACTACCCTTATAAAAAGGATCCGAAAAAGGACCCCCTTATAAAAGGGGCCCGAAAAAGGGACCCGATTTAGAGAACTAACCTTAGAAAAAAGACCCTATCTATATATATATATAGATAGATAGATAGATATATATATATATATAGAAGGGACCCTAATTAAGACAACTCCCCTTGATAAAAAGGACCCCCAAAAAGGGACCCTAATGTTGAGAGCTACCCTCCTAGCCGGCAGGAATCGGAGCTTCGATTGGAGCTTCACTGCCCTCATCGCACGGAGTGTGCAGAAAAGATGTGGCCGAGCAGTCCCGGGGTCTAAGCCTTCTAAAAGGGTTTAGGGTTTGGGATTTAAAGTTTAGGGTTTAGGGTTTTAGGGTTGAGGGTTTCGAGCACCTGTGACAGAGAGAGAGGGTTGAGGGTTTCCCGGCTGCTTGCGAGAGTCCTGGATGCAAAAGGGTTGAGGGTTGTAGGGTTTAGGGTTTAGGGCTGTAGGGTTTTAGGGCTTTTAGGGTTTAGGTTTTGGGGTTGAGGTTTTGGGGTTTTGGGTTTTCTGACAACCCGTGTAGGGGCTCAGGGTTTCCTGGCATACCCGTAGCCCAGGTGTAAAAAAGGTTTGGGGTTTTGGGTTTTGGGTTTGGGGTTTTGGGTGGCTGGTAGTCAGGATTGAGCCCAGAACCTATGTGTAGGACTCTGGCTTTACGGTAGGTTCAGGTTTAGCGGTTAGGACAATGCACCGGTGTACACTCGACCTCAGGGGGGGAGCGGCGCTGAGGGCCTTTAATGCACCGGTATGTGCGAAAGTTGGCGCCTAACCCCAGAACGTCTGCCACTGACGGCTGATGGCAAGAATTTCAAGCTAGAGCGTCTGCTGGGTCTGAGGTCTTAATACTCACAAGGTGTTCTCAGGCGCAGTGGCCCCTTCAAAACTAGGCTAAGCAGTGCAGTACTTGACCATGTTGATGCCAGCCGAGCGCCA
>CAJNJA010026865.1:631-31962 GCA_905231915.1 Symbiodinium necroappetens | reverse complement strand
GGTTAGGGTTCAGGGTGTAGGGTTCAGGGTTTAGAGTTTAGGGGTTAGGCTTGTTTTGTGGAGGGCTGGGGACCCGCTTTGCCCGGACAGGCTCAGGAGCTGACATGTTTGCCACTTAAGCGTCACCTCTCGCCTTTTAAAAATCGATTTTTTACTGCCTCCGTGCTTCCTTCGGGTGCTGCAGATTTTGCTACGTGTTTTGCAAAGCGTCGGGGCGGACCGGGTTGAAGGTGAAATCGAGTGTACTCTGAATGTACATTCTTCTGGGGCTATACTGTCTTATGTTGTAAAGAATCAGAGGATAGCTGCATGTCCTTCTCCCAATGCAATAGAGAAGGATGAAAAGATAGCAATACGATTCCTTATACCGGGTCATAAGGCCCCTGACAGTATGTGTATCTCGCCAGTGACTGGGGACGTTGGCCTGAGGGAGCATGGCACATGGATGTGAGGGGTGGTACACAAAATAGAGGGTGAAGGGTGGGGGGAAGGGTGGGGGTGCGACACGCCGTGGAGGGGTGAAGAAGGGTCTTGATAAAGACTGATCGTTTTGTAGGGATGGATCGTATGTTTGGGGTTCTGTATTGGGGTCCCCTATGTTGCCAAGCTCCCGTGTATACGACAGTCCAGCTTGAATTTTTCAATACCGTTCCACATAAAGTGCCTTGGCTAGATGATCGCGCTGTTACGAAAATCTGCGAGGTGCTTGAGCCTCTTCTCCCAGGACCGTGACCAAAATATTATGGTCCAGGGTTCGAACGGCTCAAAAAGGACTGGGCAAATAAGTAGACTTTATGACTAGGAGGAAACGCCGGCAATCTCGTTTAAAGCCCAGGCAGGAGGCCTGCAGATTGCTTTGAAGAGAGGGCTACGTTGCCAAGAAGTCCTTGCTATGGTATCGGCATCGAGTTCATGCGTGCGGGGCTCTGTGGGAAACTGTCCTCTCCGAGCTCTCCTGGCCACTAGAGTTTGGGCTACAAGGGTTTGGGTGGGGTCCTTGGGACTCGGGTATCAGGTTAGGGCCTACTAGGGGACCTTAGAGTGAAGGGTTTTATGGCCCTTTAGGTAGGGTTTAGGGTTTAGGGTTAGCAGGGTAGCTGGCTTTCAGAGTTAGGGAAGGTTGAGCTTAAGGGCTGCGTGGCGCTGAAGGGGGAGGGATTGTTGAGAGTTACAGGCCTGCTCTTGGGAGTTCATATGGGAGTTTCCAAAAAATACAGGGGTACCTTATTTTAGGGCCCTTAAAAATAAGGATTCTACTATTTAGGGTACTATATTAGGGTCCCCTATTTTCGGAAACTCCATATGTTCTCGGCGACTGTCGGGTTGCAAATTCAAGCGGGCGCGTGTCTACAATGTGTATTAGCTCACTATGCATATCGCCTCATGTAAGTGCCCATGCCGACAGGAGTACGACGAGCTGCGCGTTTCGGCTTCTTTTCTGGAAATCTACAATGAGCAGCTGAAGGACAGATGTACGGTACGTCGGTATGTGTCCCATACACTCAGTGACTCTGCCACCGTTGAGTGTGGCACACGACTTTGATGCTACTTTTCAAGCAGACTTCCAGCCAGCTTGCCGTTCTTGTTCCCATGCCGAGGGGTTTAGGGTTTAGGGGTCCCATGCTGTTCTAGTTACCGTCGGTCTTCCTGCTATGACGACAGCAGGACTTGCTCAACCCGCAGATGGAAGGCAGGAAGCCGCTGTACGTACACCAGCACCCTCAGTGCCAGCCTTGGCCATCAGAAGCTCTCAGTTGAAGCCTTGGCCGTAGGGTTTTTTTGAGAGAGTGAGGGGCATAAGAGCTCTGCGTTCGCCTGAAACTTGAGGCTGCCTGCGACCTAGTAGGGTCATTGAGTTGCTACATACATATACATATACACATACACATACATGTGTATATATATATATACATGTATGTATGTATGTATGTATGTATGTATGTATGTACATATGTACATACATGCATACATACATACATACATACATGCATACATATACATCTCTAGTCTATATGTATAAATGTATACACGCACATAAACTTATAAGCAGCCTGTCATGTATGTACGTGTATTTGTCTGTACATGTGTGTGTGTGTATGTGTGTGTGTATATATATATATATGCGTGCATGCATGTATATACCTATCTGTGTATGCAGACATGCATGCATGCATATATGTAGTCATGTCTGTATGTGTGTACTTCTGAACTGCTGTATACAGGTGTGCGAATATAGATACAGATGCACATACTCATCGCCTTTCTGGTGCATTGGGCTTAGTGTGCCCTTTCGAAGCTTCGAGGCCAACTACACGGAGATTAAAACTCTCTGCATAACTGCACAAGCTCTAAACCTCAAGCCCTAAACTCAGACGCCGAAACCTCAAGGTGGTTTCAGAATGTCCTACTTTGCCCTCATGTTGTTCCATGGCAGAACGAAAAGGTTCTAGAAGCATGATTCCTGAGCCCTGAAGCTGGAAAGAGCTTGATGGGCTTGTGCTGCAAGAATTGGTCAAGATTCGGCTGTTTGTACGTATCACTGCTGAAACTTGTGCAAGAGCGTACAGAGCAAAATACACATGCAAACAGGGTAGCATGAAGCCCAAAGTGAGGCTGGGAGTGTATGTTCCACATCTGACGGAGTCTGCCTGACGCGCTTGCCCTGTGTTTTTTATGCTATCATGGACAGGGTGGTTCTTAGATAGACTGGAGCCTGATGGAAACATCGGAGCTTCAGGACAAATGGGACCATTTTTTAGATTCACCAAATGCGAAGATCCTCGCCATAAGGAGCCTTAACTCACTTAAACCCCTCCTCTCTGTTAAGAAACCTCAGCTGACACACCGGATAAAGTCTTGATAGAGCGGTTATGGCTCTTTTCAAAGCCTATTGTACTGCGCTGTACTATTGAAGGGTCAGTGTTGCGGACTTCCGGGCAGAAATGATTCACTACTGTTTTAGCTGCATATAATCGTATAGGCTGCGGAGACGGTAGATAGCCTGAAAAAGCCCTCTACGTGTACTAGGTTCTATTGAGCAGAGAACTTTCAAGCAACTCTTCTGGAAGCCATTGCCACAGCCCTCACCCAACAAAACTGGCTTTATAAAGTAACCATGATATGGGGGTTTCCGAAAATAGGGGACCCCAATATAGTACCCAAAATAGTAGGATCCTTATTAAAAGGGTCCCCAAAATAAGGTACCCCCTAATTTTCGGAAACTCCCATATCGACCCTGCTCAATTTAGAAAACCTTGCCCGGAAGTACAGCGGAGCCAGGGCGCCCGTGGGCAGCCACAGCGAGTGTCCGTGCCTCAAGAACTAGGGGCTTTAGGGTTTAGGGTTTAGGGGTTTAGGCTTTAGGGTTTGGGGTTTAGGGTTTAGGGGGCTTTAGGGTTTAGGGTTTAGCGATTCGGGGTGCCTAGGGCTTGAGAGTTTAGGGGCTTTCGAGTGGTGCTCGAGGTAGTGGACTTGGGGGCAGTTGGGTGTGGACAGGGAAGAAAGTCTTCTACTAGGCCTAGGCATCCGAGAAAAGCAGCCCGTGCATGACCGCGATGTTAGCTGCCTCTCCGTGGGAAGCGTGCACTGCTTGGCGATTGAGATCGAAGGTATGCCGCCCTCTTATGATAAAAATTGATGTTGAGGCCGAAGATGAGGTGATTGTGGTGGCGGTGCTAGTGTTGTTGGTGGTGATGAAGACGTTCATTTCTATTCCTGCTGAAGCGGTGGTGGAACTGCCGCTGCTGGCGCTGGCGGTGACGACACCCGCAGCAAGGAATGCAACGACTGCTAAGGCTTCTGTTATTGTCGGTATTCCAAAGGGCTGTTCTTCTGTGAGTCGCCTCTAAGGTATGGGGTTGCTGGACTTCGGCTCGAAGATCCGAGCCACGTCTCAGACGAACATGAACAGCACGTGCAGCTGGCCTGCTTCAGCTTTGGGGGAGCAGGGAGCTGCCTGCAAGGACTTAGTGTCTTCGTGGTCTTTCTTCATGCTCAAGATCATTATCACCCAAGTGCGACCAGAGTGGCCATTCATGATGATGGTGGCGATGATGATCGCGATAACAAGGGGCACTGGCAGAAGCAGCAGCAGCAGCAGCAGCAGCAACAACAACAACACTGTGCACCAGAGGCTCTGTAGTTCGATTTGTGTTCAGACAGCTAGATTAGAGAATCCTGGTGTTGCTACTCCTGCATAATTTGGATGTGCGAACCTCCGTCTCTAGCCCTTCGCTGAAATCAAGAAGTCCCGGACACACCATATAGACTTTCTCTGTTCAACCTGTCTGAGGAATCCCGAAAGCCGAACTTGCTAAAGGCGATGTTCGCAAGCTCGGCCTTATGCTGTCAGGAGAACATACCGGTCGGAACAAGTTTGACGGGGCTTGCTGGTATACTGTGTTTGAATGGCTAGAAAGCGTTTAGGCAATGCTACTACTTGTGGTTCAGACTGACCATTCTTCGTAGGAGGAGGCAGGACATGGACGGCCAAGAGCAGCGCCAACGAAGCCGCAGCCCATTTTTGACATGTCTGCATGCGTCGCAATGAAGATGTGTGCCCCTGAGCTTTCCCAGAACAAGCCACCAGACAAGCAGGCTCTTACCTGATTGTGCTGAGAGAAGAGTCGTAGCTGATTATCCATCTTGTCTTGTTGTCGCCATGTCACCACCCACGGCTGCCAGCGGAAGGAGGGATGCTGCGTGAGAGTAGCCGCGCAAAAACGGTACCAGTTCTGCTCGGGCCAAGCAGATTGCTGGAGTACAGCATTGCATTGCTTAGCAGCTTTTACTTGCCTACAGTAATCGAATTGGCATCGTCGCATGGACAGTACACCCGAAACTACAGTTCTTACACAACAGGGCACGAGCCCATTTTTTATAGAGGTTGTTGTTGTTGTGGTGGTGGTTGTTGTTGTTTCTAGAGCCAATCTGTCACAATTCTTGGCTCGGAAGACAGCTCGCTTCCAGATGTTCAAGATCGGCCCTGTGAGGAGCACGCTGGGCATCTTGGCCTTGCAAGGCGCTTTCGAGGAGCATGAGGCACGAGTCTTAGAGGGCGTAAGATCTGGTGGGGACGGCTGGCAAAAGGTGGCATTATACCCAAAGCATGAGTCTACTGTTACCCTGAAGCCTTCTCCTGCGAGGCGTAGGCTCTAAAACCCCCAAACACACCAGAGGAAAGATGAAGCAGAAGCAACAGGGCTGATCAGTTCAGCGGACTGCTGCCTGCCCGTATCACCTCGTAAAAGGCGTTGGGCTTTTAGGGCTTACGGTTACCGGTGTAGGGCCTAGTTGTGTGGCATTTTGACATGTGCTCGATGCCACACCACATGATGAATGCTGGCAGCGGCTTTGAGCTCACAGAGACTTGGCTTCATGCGGTACGGTACAATTGCCGAAGAATTTGTGGCACCTGCATGCCCGAAGACTCCTCCCAAGCTGTGGAAAGCAACACCCACTTGTCAAAATTAAGGTGACTTAATCAGGGCTGGATCACTTCCAATCTGTCTCAAGGCCATGTTCAAGCTGCTACCCTCGCACCTCACCGATCGCTTGAACGTCATTCAGGCGCAACCTGTAATGCTTTCGGACCGAGGGAGGGATAGAATCACCGGTTTTTGTTTGTTCGGCTTCCTCACTTTGACCACACTACAATGTACCCTAAACCCCCCCAAACCCCTTATTCAAATTATTAAGGTCCCTATCGGAAGCCCGTTTAAAACCTTTATACGTAACCGTTGCCATATCCCAATATTAAGGCCCTTTTTATAAGCCCTGACCAAGGGCGCAGAGGCCCAGAGGTGCCGTCGTTTATAAAGGGCTCTATGTTGCCGGTCTGCTCTCAAGGACCAGCTTCCGAGGTTGTGACATCTCTCGGGCAGCACAAAGAAGTTTCAGGGTTTAGGGTTTAGGGTTTAGGGTTCAGGGTTTGCGGTAGTGAGACTGGAATGGGAGCACGTATTGGGCAGGAAGCGCACCATCGCTGCTACTCTCAGAGAGTGAGCGAGGAGCCAGGGAACTCTGAGGCCCCGGAAGCCCTGAAACCTTGGAACCTGGGTCCATGTGGGAAGTTCTCTAAATTAGGGTCCCCCTTTTAGATCCAAAATATAGTACGGCACCCTGATAAAAAAAGGACCCCTAAGCAGGATCCTAATTTAGAGAACTAACCCATGTGCCTGTGACAAAGTTAGGGTTTAGGGCTTCTGACTAATCAGAGCAATAATGATGCCAGTAAGGCCCCTAGATCGATCAGCTGCGTGCCACGACCACGCTGTATTGACTTGGTTTTTGCATTGCCCCAGTGGGAGGTGCGGAAGATGCAAGAACTGGACTCCTGCGATGCGCCTTCGACCCAGCATGAGCGTTCATGCACTCTGAGCAGAAAAAAACGGGTATTTGCTGGCACCGTTTATGCAGCCTCCCTTCCAGGCTCGTCATCCCGGGCGGTGAGTCCACCACCATGAAGATTATCGCAGGTACGGACGAGCCAGGGCCCTGGCAACAAGCAAAGAGGTCGGAATAGCTACGAGAGCACGTTCCCTTATGGTGCTTTGTTATAAACATTGTGAAAGATACCCCAAGACCCGGTTACAATTATTAAGGCCCCTTTGTTTTGGGTGAGGGAAAGGCTCAGAAAGCTAGCAGCATCTGCAAGTGTTCAGTTGATGCTTTAGCTTGTTGGGGTAATTCTTACACGGAGATCGGTGCCGTGGCGATTGCGTGTCGTAACCTTCGGCCTTCAGCCGACAGCCGGTGCTTGTGGAAATTCGATAATGATCTCGCGAATGAGACACCCGTTCTTCACGTGTTCACTTGACTCGTTTAAGTCTACGCAAGGGTATTTAGAGGTGACGCTGTTCGCCCCATGGGCAGAGTTGAAACTTGCACACGGTTCTGCTCGGCATGGATTCTCCCAAGGTTCATGACGAACTTGCGAGCCTATGTGCGTGGAGGCCGATGCGATTTAAATCGTCTTGTCTGTTTTTGGTTCTGTGGTCATATGTGTTCATGGCCTGAACATGTCCATCGGTCGAAACGGCTTTTACAAGCTATCGTGGAGCTCTATAGCCCTAAAGGACTGCAGCCACAGCCCTGCGCCTTAAAAACCCCTGAGAACCCTACTGCAAGCCCCAATAACGAAGCAGCAGGCCTATGAGATGGTGTCCAAAGACGGGAGATGGTTGAGACGCTATGGTGTAGAACGATATTATACACATATACATATGTGCACTTACATACATAGAATAGAATGTAAGTTGCTGAAGGTGTTAAGCTTGATGGGTGTCGGGGTTAGCGCATAACTTGTGGTCCAGTTGGCTGGTTCCGCCCAGTCGTTCTTGTGCAACGTGCCCTCGAAGGGAGCCTGAACCTTGAGTTGGCTAAGGCACATGCAACACACTGTGTGCATCTATGTATGCATGCATGCATGCACGTATGTATGTATAGATAGATGGTAGTAGATAGTAGATACATAGGTGTATGCATGCATGCATGTATGTATGTATGTATGTATGCATGCATGCTTGTATGCATGTATGCATTCGTTCGTTCAGTCATCCGTTCAATCCAGTCATTCATTCATTCATTCATTCATTAGAACCAGGGGCCCAAAAGGGGCGCTCGAGCTGGAAGGACCACCAATCGCTTGCGGAACAAGGGGCCCCGATTTATCTCGGGTGGGTTCCTTCGTCACCCTTCTGACACCAATGCCTGCTCTACATGGGCAGTTCTCTAAATTAGGGTGCCTTTTTGGGTCCTTATTATAAGGATGGCATACTATATTGAGGACTTGAAAAGGGACCCTAATTTTGGAGAACTACCCACATGTTTGGGGGTTTAGGGGCTAGGGTTTAGGGGGGCTAGACATCAGTCGGCATGAAGACCTGAAGATTGAGTGTTCTCCATAATCATCGCAGTGTTTTTTCGGGCTCCTGAATAACGTGATTCTACAACAAACCTACCCCGAACCCCCACTCTGATACTGAAGGCCCCTGTATGAACTACTGTAATATGGGGGCCTCAAATTTTTGGGGTGGCTCCTTACTATTTTCATTATACTATAAAGGACCCCAAAATCTTATTCTAATTCTTAAGGCCCCTACATGACGTCCAACCCAGCTCTGTGGGCCGCAGGAAGCCGTGGGCGTGCTGAAATCTAGGACATTGTCAGGTGGGTAGTTACCGTTATAGGAGCCTTATAGAAGGTCTGTATACCTTATAGAAGCCTTATAGAAGCCCTATATACCCTAAGCCCTAAACCCCCTTATATACCCTAAACTCCCCTATATACCCCTAAACTCCCCTATATACCCTAAACTCCCCACCTGTAGTTTCCTAATGAAAAGTCTGTGAGGTGCTGGAGCGGACGGCGTGGAGCGTCGGCCCCATCCGGTCCGGGGCGCCGAGCGAGGGATGGAGTTTAAGGGTTTCGGGTGCGAGGGTTTAGGGTTTTTAGGGCTTAGGATTTTAAGGTTTAGGGTTTTAGGGTTTAGGGTTTTGGGGTTTAGGGTTCAGGGTTTAGGGCTTAGGGTTTTTCGGGCTTAGAGTTAGAATTGTCTAGGGAGCGACGAGACACAGCCTCAGTTTACCAGTCTCAATTGCGGATGGGACTGGCTGACTTGGTTCAGTTCAAGATAGATTCGAGAGAATGGTGGTGCTTGGGTTTTGCAAAACCGTGGGCCCCAGAAGGAAATCCTCATGGGAAAGGGGGTTTAGGGTTTTAGGCGGTTCTGACAGCGCTGCTTTTCTGGTGTCAGGCTTTCTTCCGTCCAAGGCGTGCCAAAGAGATTACCGCCATGGTACAACTCTTGGACCGGCAGAAACCCCCCGGACTTGAGCCAAGCCCTAGATCACTTTAGATCTTTAAAATGGAGACCCCAGAGAGCCCAATACCCCATAATTAAGGAATATACCTTAAAATAGGGACCTTAATATTATGATTTAAGGTAAATTCCTAAATTCAGGGGTATTGGGCTCTCAGGGACTACGCCAACCCAGAACCGACCCAACTCTGGCCGGAGCAGCCCTGCGAGAATTTGCCGGTCCTACAAATCCTCCGTTTCGGCACTAGACATACCTAGGTCCCCAGCAGCAATCATCGGCCAGAGTGCTCATATATTACGGGGCCACTGTAACTATATCTAGGGGCCTTAAAAGTTACTATTTGGGGGGTCCTTATTATAACTATACGATAAAGGACCCCAAAACCCAGTTCGAATGATTAAGCCCCCTATATTACAGCAACAGGCGACAAGCAGTTTTCTCTGGGCTCAAAGCATGTTTCTGTAAATGCTTCAGAGCAAATCAGTGCCCACGATCCGTGGTGGTCGTGGCCCTAAACCCTCAAACCTAATTGCCTTAACCTCAACCCGGAAAACCCCTTAAACCCCACACCCTAAACCCCAAGCCCCTAAAGAATCAGCTGACTAAGAAAGGAAATCCCCCCAAGCTTTATGGCCCCAAGACAAGCGGCCCTCACAGCAATTATCCCACCACTTGGGGTTTCTCGTCTTCCCGAAGCTGCCAAATGTCTCAACAAGATGCTGACAGGTTTGGGGCACCTGCGCCGGTTGCATCCTGCTGTCAGAAGATGTGGTGAACTCCGTCAGCCAAGGACCGGCGGAGGTATAGGACTTCGACTCGAAGTTTCTCTCCGTAGTTCCTGTCTATATTATACCCCGAGTGTTACTTTATCGGGCCCTTTTTTCTCTGTAGGGTTTGAAAGCTCTCTGTCAACCATCGGTTTCTGTGGGTTGGAGATGAAAAAGGTTACCGATGCAAGGGCGAAGCGTTTAGGGTTTACGGTAATCCGGGCTTGCGACTTCGTGTCCGGATGCAGAGTTTAGGATATCACGCGCACCTGCATCCTCAGTTTCGACACGGCTTCGCAGTCACATGGAGTGGCCGGCAGACCAAAGACTGAAGCCATGCATGTCACTCAGGACCCTGACGTTTATGGATAGAAGATCGCATCAGGTGAGCTTCCAGGGAATTCTACGTATACCTGAAGACTTCAAGATACTTGAGCATCTGTGGCATGATGGCATCTGGTTTGTGGTGCGAGTGGTTCGCACATCTTCGTTTTTAATATCACTGCCGGTTGGTGATGAAAGCACTTAAACAGGACCCTGAGTCCCAGGCCTTCTTATTATCAAAGCCCCGCATGTCGTACCTGAACTCATAGCCCCAAGCTTAAAACGATGCTGCATAAGCCTTATATAACGTATTTGTCAGAACACAGAGAATCAGGGGTAGCCTTTCGGGTAGCACTTCAACTTCTGCACCCTTCGAGACTGCGAGAATTGAGAAAAGTCAGCGCATGACTGCAGGGGATGGTTCACAGATCCAGCCTGCGAAGCGCTGGGCTCAGTGGCATCGGACTCGTTCCACAGCTAACACGACTCTGGACCCTGGAGTCTTCGACCCAATATATATATATATAGAGAGAGAGAGAGTACAGTATAGTATAGTACATTACAATACTACAATACTACAGTATCATAGGTTTAGGGTTTAAGATTATATCCTCTAACCACCAAGGCGATGCAAATACGGCGACCCAATTGGTGGCCTCGATGTGGCTACCTGTCGGAATTTCTTCGGCCGTCAGGCCACGACGATGGCTTCAATTGATCTGTGGCCACGGGTTTAGGGTTTAGGGGTTTAGGGTTTAGGATCAAATCGCTGTAACCTTTGCCAAAGCAGTGTCCTGCCGAAGCTACAACTCGTGCAATTGACTTGGTCCTGGTGAGTGCCGGTGGACTGTGCGCAAGTGATTCTGTAGTTCTGTAGTTTGCCCGTGGTCGGTACGGAGCTCTCGGCACAAGCTTCCCCCGCCAGGCGGAGTCTTTCGAAGCAGCCATCGAGTCCGCGGCTACGGGTGCCCCAGAGGCCAGTGGGGCGCAGAAGGACTTTCAGCTCCTTTTGCTTGTAGGATCTCCGGATCAGTTGGGCTGCATGATCAGTGGCTAAAAACCGGTTTCCGACCAAGTTTTCTGCTGACGTGTCTGATACCTTGTCCTGTACTGAACAAATGAGGGGAGGTTAAGAGGCGAAATATCCAGCAAGACGCAGACATTCATTAAAGATGACGTATTGTGTTCGTTTACGGCACCACCTGGCCAGCAGCCGGGAGTGCTGCTAGGAAACGAAGGATACAGTCCCTGACCGAATAACTCCCAGTGCCTTCACAAGATATCGCTGATTCACGAGATTGCCAGACCCTCAACTGGACGCCAGAAGCGCCATTATCATAAGCAAGTTCACAGTCCCAGGACCTATACCCTCACCCTAAACCTAAACCTGGAAACCCCTGCGAACCGAAGCCTATATTCGTCACAAGACAGGGGCAGAAGGCAGCCTTCGATGGCTTCCCAGCAGGCAGCAGATGGCCCCCATCCGGTGGTTTCCTGGAACTACGGCTGATGATATAAATCCTGCATTACCTTAAGGACCCTAAACTGTGAGAATTATGCTATACTCCTTATTATGGGTCATGCAGGAGTTAGAGTATAGGGGCCAAAATACTTACCCATACTACACCCTAGGGTTCCTGATGATATACCGCCAACCCGACTTGAATTCTTCAGGCCCCTTTAGTACCTTGCCTAGGGGTCTTTTGGGTTGACGATCAGGATGACCCCAATCTGTGCATCGACCAACGCCAGGATCCTATTTTTCTTGTTCACAACTTCCCAGAGAGCCCAATACCCCCTTATTTAAGGAATCATACCTTAAATTATGGGGGGGCCTTAATATTATGATCTAAGGTATGATTCCTTAATTAAGGGGTATTGGGCTCTCTGGGTTCCTAAACCCTTAACCTGCGCCAGAAACCCCGTTGTAGACCAAAAATGCTCATAGGAAGCATATCGAACCAGCACGTCACCGTCCGTCACAATCGATAGAGAATCAAGGTCCTTGTTGTCTTTGCTGTATATTCCTAAGGACATGCAACCCATGAGAGTTTTGCGACCTGAAAGTTCCAGCCACGGAAACTTAGGAAGCTGTTCAGCCGAGGCCGAGGCCGTAAAGAGCTCCGTGCATCTTGCGCAGAGCAAGATCCCTAAACCCTAAACCATCCCGAAGCCCAGCAACCCATCTAGGCCCAAAGCTTAAAGCTTCTGCGAGCCTGGATGTCTACAAACCTTATGAATCAAACTCCTGGTTCTTGACTAACAGACTTCTTAGGATCTTACATAACATGCTTGGGATTTACAGCCAAGAACTTCTTCATCAAACTCCTGCAGTAGTACGGCAACATATGCTTCTGCCACTTTGTGACACTCGAAGCTCAGAATCGTGAGTTTTAGGTGGATAGTGCCCGTGTGCAAAGTCACCCTCCTTCCTATTGCTGCTGTCTCGCGTTGTTCCTTGGCTCCAGCTTCTCCCTCACTTCTCAACTCTCCCGTTCTGCGGCGGTCCGCCCGACGAAGTCAGGCCTGGCTGAGGGTGCTGTGAGGGTTTTTCGGGTGTTGTATGTATAATGTTTTGGGGTTTGTAGATGTAGTGTTGTCTACGGGGAGGGAGTGTTATGAGATTGATGTATTTTTTTGGATGCCAACAAAACCCAACATGCACCTACATATCCAGGCAGACAAGTGGGGTAGAAAGGCAGATAGTCGGTCCAGAAGGCGCCAAAGCGAAACACCTCAGCAGAGGGCAAACAAGGTGTCAAAAGCCAAAACCACTCTTTGTGCCCCAACTGAACAGGACAGCTGCCGTCTGAATGGCCTCTCCGCCTGGGCCTCTGAGCCGAGGGATACTCCTCCTTGGTGTTTTCGGGCTCAGTCGTCGATGCAGAAATAGTCAAGCGTCCGCCCAACAGCGACAGTTTCAGTCATGCGCCGCGGCCAAAGCAACAGAAGCGCGAGTAATGGTGGTTGCAGCAGCAGCAGCAGTAGTCTTGGTTGACGTTGGCAGTTCCCCCAGGTTCGCAGCACAGCAGATAAGCGGATTTGGGCGCAGGTGGCTTGTTCCTCGATCTAACATACGGCTTGATCTTCGCGTGGTTGTGTGTCTTCTCGCCCACTCCTGCAACTCCTGGGAATGCAACCCTATGTCTGCGTGGGCCGCGGTGTGGTCGGCCATGCGTAAACTTGAAAAGAAGACGCGAGCTCATGGCGCATGCAAATGGGTGCCTAACCAGTTACAAAGTAGATCTCAATGTAATGTTCCATTGTGCCGGGAATCTGGAACCACTGATTTGAACCGTCATCTTGATCATCTTGCAATCTTGTCAGCTTGGTCAGTTTGCTCGTCACCCTTGTCATCTTGGGTGGGGGGGGGGTCTCAAGATGACCAGGTCATCCTGCAATCTTGGTGATCTTGCGCCACTTGCCCGACTAGTTCACCATGTAGACCCAAGTGGGACAGGTGAGGCAATATGACCAAGGTTGCTGGTCAGGTTGCACCCCTTAGTGGTTCCAGCTTCCCGGAACACTGCAATGTTGGCCTATGACACCGATGAATCTTGAGAACCCTAAACCCTAAATCGATGTGTCCCAAGACACTGCACCCATGCCGCCCGTCTGCGCTGTCCGGTTTCCTTTCTCCAAGGACCACTGGCGGCTATGCAGGGAGCCCGGAAGATCAACCCATCGTCCCTGTTTAGGTTCCCTGTTTTCGCGGGTTATGTCTCTATGGATATGAAGCTAGGGTGGCAGTATCGAAGCACGCCAGTGTCTTGATCCTAGGGGCCAGTGTTAGCTGGCAAAGGAGGAGATTAGAAATTAAGGAATGTTGAGTTCGACCGCGACTTGCAGAGATACCATACGCATGTGCTTTCAGAGGTCCTTTCAGAGAACCGACAAGTATTCTGCTTATGTAAAACAGCAGTCATGCAGCTCTGCAGCTATGCCCAGCTCTCCCTCTCTCTCTCTGTGTATGTGTCTGTCAGACTGTGAGGGTGGGGAATGCACATGAGAGTATCTATGCAGTTGTACACCTACATTAGCAATTGGCTTGTGCATGCTTGTCTGCTTGCGTATGAAGGCATGCAGTACATCTCCATGGCAGGTTCGGAATGTATCCCATGTATGTAAGAGTACGCATATATATATATATAGATATAGATATAGATATATAGATATATAGATATATAGATATATAGATATATAGATAGATATATATATATATATAGGTATGTATGAATGCCTGCATGTACACAGCAGGTAGGTAGATGGACGGGTAGGCGCAAATACACTAATCGCAGATCGACATGGAGGCAGGCACAGGGAGAGAGGGAGAGAAGCAGAAACAGAGCTTCACTATAGGGGGGCACAAGAATCACTTAATGCGGATCTTGACAATGGATTATATGGGGGGGGGGGGGCATGGTCACCCGCGCATACGAGGATCTGTCAGTATAGTATAGGGTCAATACCTAGGAATAATGGAATAGTGTCCACTTTCAACTATACTAAAGACTCCAAGACCGTACTCCAGTTCGTCCTGCCCCAGTACTAGGTGCCCTGCAGGTAGCAAACATACGTAGTTGGTTTGGGTCTTGCCACGCATAATAGATCTAATGCTCGCAACTCGGCAGGCCACTCCAGCAGCTATATCGCAGCCCCTGCTCCCTTTTCTATATCTATCTTGGTGGCCTAATTACCTATAGGTGATGAGATTGATGTTGGCCTTGGATATCGGAAAGGCGAAAGGCAGATCAAGGGGGGGTGCAGCACGGACGCTGTCGTTGTTCTTGCTTTGCTGCACAGATGCTGTCATGCCGCCACTCATGCTCACAGTTGCGTGTAGTTCCACTCTTTTCCTAGACAAAACAATGCCCCGGCTTGACACCTCCATGACTTTTTCGGTAGAGGCTTCAAGCAGCCGCATCCATCAGCCCTCGAACACGTTTACCATGTGTGTGAGTTAGCTAGTCGCGACACGCCAGATAAAGAAGACGGGATTGTCTTCACATCCTCCGTTGTGGGATGGTCAAACTTGAAGGTGGCTTGTGAAGATGCAGCAGTGAGGCTGTGCCCACCCCCAAAACTGCATGCACCTCCGGTCAAGTCGGGTTTCTCAGGGATACCAGTAGCTGCTTTTACATTGCATCGGGTGCCGGGCAGCCATGCCCCATCTGCCGAAGTTCGAATCCCAGGACGAGGCTGATACATGGGGATAAAAGCACCTTCGATCCTCAACGCTGCATCTGGTCCATGTGGTGATATGGGTTTAGGGTCTAGGGTCTCCGAAATCCCAACTAATAACAAAAGAAAGCCTTCACTAACTGCAGCCAACCGACTTCAAGCCCCTAAACCCTGAACTCTAAATCCTAGTGAGGCGAAAGAGTAAAGAGCCGAATCCCTCTGTCTTGGCATGTTTCCACCCCGGGTGAAGATCAGGGCTTTTGGGGGTTTCAGGTTTCAGGGTTTAGGTTTTAGGGTGGCCGGGTTTATGGCCTAGAACTTTAGTCTTTTAGCGCTGTGAGGTTTCAGGGTGTGGGACTGCGGGGCCGTGAATCTCGCCAGACCAGTCTTGGTAGTCTTAGTGTTTGATGTGGCCCTCCGGACCCTGACAGGGCGAATGGCAGTCCGAAGACAAGACGTCCTTTACAATTGAGACGCGTGAACGCGCGTCCTGCTCTCAGCAATTTGGGTCAAAGTGTAAGCAACTCTGGACAGGAACGTGACACTTTGAGTTGGTAGTGCCTTTCTGGCAGTAGCGAGCGCAAGTTGTGATTTGGGCAGTGCTAGACTGCTAGATGCAGACGTGCTTTGAAATGAGGTTTAGCAGCTCTTCCGAGCAGGAGGCAGTGGCAGTGGCAAAGACAGTAACCACTGCTACGAGGAGCCGACAAAGTCCCAGCTACCTTAAAGCCTGGCCTTTGAAGCTCACAGAGGTCAGGCTCCCTTGGGTCTTCCTGAAAGGAGAACGACGAGGACGACCAGAAACACTGGAGCGTCACGTCGGATTACGGAAAAGGCTTGGATTCTTGCTCGCAGCGTCCATGGTCATATATCTAGGCAATGCCAAACCCAAAACCATGCTGCGAGTTGACCGAGGGATATGAGCAAGGGGAGGGCCGGCGGCACATCCCATCCGTCCATCCATTCATCCAGAAAGTCATAAACATGCATACCTATACATACATGTAAATATGCAGGCGTTTATCTGTTTATTCTGATGGTACCTTACCGGCGCGTCCGCGCCGCAACCGCGGGCACCACCATCCGCAGAGGGCCGCGACCCGGCAACACTTTCGCAGGACAAAGGGCTGGGAGCATTTGTGTAGCAACCAGCCAACCCACCAACCTGCGCACCTGCCTTTCTTCCTTACTTGGTTTTCGTCCTGTTCTGCTATGTCTCATTCCTCCTTCTCCCTCGCTCTCTCCCCTCTCCCTCCTGACACAGTCAGCAAACTTTTCTGCAGTGATTCAGAAACTGTAACGCTCCACCTGCGTCAGATGATCGATGAAGCTCTTATGGACGAGAAGGCCAGCTGGGGTCAACGATTTAGGGTGCGGCGGGATAGCCCTCAAACCCCCAAAGCGTCAGCCCACAGGAACCCGAAAGCCTACACCCCTAAACCCCTAAACCCTGAACCGCTAAACCCCCGAAACCCCCAAGTACGTAGGACCTTCATGCTCTAGTTGGCATTCGGTTTGGTTGGGAAAATTCTTTGCCACAGGGATTGGTACTTGAATAGCTAGGCATTTAATTTCTAAAATTCTTTAAAAGTTTAATGCCCTTACAAGCTTTAAAATATAACTGGGTCAGGCCGCTGGTTTTGGACAAATGACAAGACATTTAACATTTAAAAAACCTTTAAAAGTGTTAAGACTTCCATGGGCCAGCATTTACATTTTAAGGTTCTGTACAACTTTAATGCCCTCATATTGTTCTTGAAGATCTGTAAATTTAGCTGGGTCGGGCCCTGGTTTTGGAAAAGTGAATAGACATTTAAGTGTTCCAAAAATCTTTAACATTTCCAAGATTCAATAATGTCAATGCCCTGATTTTTTCATCTTTACAATTTTTAATTGATGAAGCCCTTGGTTTTAAATTTTAAAGATGTTTAAAAGGCTGCGGGCATTAAAAGATTGAAAATCTTCAATTTTACATGAATTTTTGGCCTATTTAGCCATTTAAATGTTTAAAGACTTTAAGAAATTTAAGGGCATTAAAGTTTTCGAGATTCAAATGGTACATCATTTTAGTCTGCTTTTGTGTCTGTATGCTCACTGTGTGAAGGATCTCCACGACGGCGTTTGGTGTTAGTTTTCTAGGAGGTGTTCAGATTTGGTGTGTGTTTCTTAGGCGTGCATGTGAGGCAGCAGCTAGTCCTGGGGCTCTGTGCAGCTTGGAGTAGAAGCAGGAGGTTGCTACAAAACACGGACGAGCCGAAAACTAAGGGCCTGAGTAGGTAACCTTTAACATTTTTGGGGCTGATATAATCCTACTATAATGAAAAGGTTAATCTTTTTGGGCTAGGGTACTCAGCCCCTAAAAAAAAAGACCTACATCACCAAAGCGAGAGTGAGGTTCAGCCAGAAGAAACCCCACGAGCCAGAATTGAGGGCTTCCTGGGTGAGGAGTTTCCCGAGTGTGCCACAACCAACCACCAACTGGGCTCTTCTTACGGAGATTAGTTTTTAAGTTACCATAGCAAGTGAGAACACAACATATTATGTGTAGCTATATGTATACATATACATATACATATACATATACATATACATATATATATATACATCTACGTCCCGATGATGTCGAACATAGACGGACTCTGTTGCAGAACGCCGGAATCCACGCCGGGAACAACTTTGGCAACAAAGTCCGGAGCTCAGAGGCGGAGTGTTCGTCCTTGGGTCCGAAGCCAACATTCTCTCCACAAACCTCGGAGCATGTTCTTTCTTCAAGTCCGCATGTTCGAAGAATACCATTAACATAGCTCATGTTTGTTGAAATTAGTGTTGTGACTTTTTGTTCTCATTTACTGCTAGGATTGATATGGCTGTGAATGTGCTTGTGCCATTTGCTAGTTTTGCTACTACTCCGTTTCTTCTGCAATGAGTCCCTCCCAGAGGCCTGCAGCACCAGACCCAAATATAAAAACTCAGAACGAGGCTCGGCTACTTGGTAGCAGCAGGAAGTTTACAAGCGTTAAGAGCACCGACAGTACAAGCATTGTCAATAGTCGTAGGAATGACAGCAAGCACGAGAAGAAGAACTCGCACTTCTCTTTCAAACTGCTTCATTTGTGGTCCTTCCGGCACGCCCCGAATGTCTCTCGGTCTTAGGCTCCAAAGACTGCAAAAGCGACAAAGTCACATATAATGGGTTTAGGGGAAAAATTAGCCTATTAGTAGTACTATTCATCAGGGCTCCTGTTTAGAATTGTGGCACGATATGCCTGACAGTGTTCTTTCTAAAGCCCCCTGCACAAGTCCCCAAATGAGGCGGCCCAGCTTCGCCGCACAATGTCGCAGACCTTCGATGCGGACAAGCCACTGGGACTCAGCGTAAGGGTTGAGGTTCATTGGCTTTTATAAGAGCCTTGTCGTCGGCGTTTCAGGAGTTTACGGAGGCTTACGGCACAACAAAAAAGAAATAAACTCTAAAACCCTATAACCCTAAACCCTAAATCCTAAAACCCTAGAACCCTAAACCCTAGAAAAGATTCTCCGGCTTAGCATCTTGGACGGGTTCAAGAGGAGCGAGGCTTCGAGTGCTAGGGTTTTACATCGGGCTTCCGAGGCTTACCGGTGCCTGCTGCCCGAGACCCCTAATATAGGGGCCTAAAGAATTACCTTTTCTATTTCGGGGGGCTCCTATATTCTAATTATTGAGGCCACTACTTTACCTATTTTCGGGTTGGATTTAGGGTTTAACCCTAACTTTACCTAGTTACTGGGAGAACTCTGAACTTTTTGGAGTCCGAGTCCTGAAACATTCCCATCACATAGCCCCGGATCCCACCTCGTCCGTTGCCTGTTTGCTTCCCACCAAACTAATTCGCAAATTCGCGGAAGCTCGTCTCACGCCTTCCGCTTGGGGAGCAGCTTATCTCACGTCGCGCTTTAAAATGTTTGGCCTACATAGTTGGTCTGTGATAGAAAGTTTGATCTTTTTGGACCCGGCTACTGGAGAAGAGAGTAATAGAGTTCACTGTTATGGTTTCTATATATTTATACTGCAAGGATCCAACAAGTAAAACCCCTAATTTGGGACCCTATGCTACCAAAGGGAACTTCATAGGTAGCCCCCTTTCAGGGATCTAGATTCTAGATCCTCCCGGGAGTCTGGGCACGGGCGTAGCAGCGTTGTTCCCAAAATCTGCAAGGGCTCTCTCTATTGTAAGTATACTTGGAGGTTCATGGGTAGTTATAAGTGGAGTTATAAGTCCCCTAATATGGTAGTTGCCCTAGATATAACCCTACTTATAACTAGCCATGAACCTCCAAGTAGTATAGTCTACCCTCAAAACCATGGTCTCATCCTTCAGGCCCCTATATGCACCCTAATCCAGGGGCTTTACCAATCAGACAATAGGAACAGGGCTTGAAGAAGGGGTTTGGGGGCTTCATTCTCGGGCTTGTATGTGGGCTTTGATGTAGAGGCCTTAACAATCAGAATAGTGTTGCATAGGGTCTCGATTGATTTTGTGTGTGTTTAATATAAGGGCCTTCATAATTTGAAGAGTGCTTTGGGGTATGCCATACTATGCCTGAAAACGGAGCGCACTAACTTTTCCTTCTAAAGCCTGAAAGCATCCGGAACATCAAGGTGACATGTCACGATTCAGACTCCCCCTTTGACCTAGGTCAAACTGTACGAGAATCGTCGTAGACATAAACTTTACAAAAACCACACGAGCAGCTCCACTGCTCAAAGAGACCTTTCTTCAGATCTCTAAAAGACTCAAGGCTTTGCATCCGACCCTTCTCTCTTCAGTCGCAGCTCTGTGACACCTGTCCACTCCTTGTTCGCTAAGAGCTGGGCAGGTTTGCTGAGCCGTGCGAAGTCATCAAGGTGGGCGATAGTCTGGCCCGATGCCAGACGGCCCACGGTTCGTCGTTCTCCCGTGAACCTGCTGAGTGGCGGGCCCCCGGCCGCCTGACCAGGAACGAAAAGATTCAACCTTGCGGTAGGGTGGTATCGAACTGCCACGCATCGATCTTCGTCAATCTCCCAATAGTCGCGCCTCCCTCTCGGAGGTGCAAAGTTTTGGGTCCTGGTAGCCCACCATGTCTCGTAAATCGGCTCGGGCACTGGTGGCGTAGGAGGCCGCTGCCTTCTCGTTCGTTGACGCAGCCCCGCAGTTTCCAAAGAGGAGTCACCAGGTGAGTCTGAGTCCATCGGACGCGTGGCTCTTCCACGAGCCGCGTGCCCTCCGGACTCCTCTGCCTGCCGACTCTCTCCCGTACTTCTGCAGCACTGCTTGAGGTACTGCACCGTCGCCTTTAGGCACTCCCAAATAGCCACCACAGCAACCACGCACACAACCAAAAACTGGTAGTCGAAGGCGTCCTGGGTCGCTTGCTCCGTCATGGATGCACCATCTGCTTGCTCCACCAAAGAAGCCAAACACAAAAGGAGCATGAGCTTCTTGACCTGCGCTGGCTTGCTCGCCGGTTCTTTGGCGTCCTCATGACGCTTCCTCACCACTCGCATCTTCTCCGTTAGGAACGCAAAGCGATCTGCCGCCAAGGCTTTGGTTCCCAAGTCAGCAAGCATCACGTGCCCTTCTGTGTGGTGGGCAGTCCAGTCGGCCTGCTCAAGTAGTTCACGAACCAGACTACCTCTGATCCGCAAGTGCCTTGTCCTCCACGACCCAGCAGCTGTTCGGCATACTGCTAACGCCGCTTGGCTGTCCGAATGGATAGCCTTGAACACCTCAGTGGCCTTCATCTTATCCCCCGCCATCACTTCTGCCACCAAATGCTCCACCGACTTCAAACATGTAGCCAGCTCGCAAATCGCCACCAACTCACTCTCAGCCGTTGACATAGTGATAAACGCTTGTCGACTGCTAGTCCAGGCCACCAACCCACCCAGCAGGAAGATCATGATGGACTGCTGGCTTCGCCCGGAGTTCGGGGCAAAGCTGGCATCGCAAAAGCCCTCGACCACAATTCCTGCGGCCTGCACGCGGGTGTCTGGAGTCAACTGACGATCACAGGTGTAGTGAATGCCGCCCTCCGGGTAGCGCTTCAAGTACTTCAGTAGGTGACCCCCTCGGTACACTGCCTCCTTTGGGTTCTTGCTGATAGCCTGTGACAACAGGTTAACGGCATACAAGATCTCCGGGCGGCACCTCCCAGCCAACCACTGTAGTTCTCCCGCCATTGTTTGAGCTGCACGAACGAAGTCTGCTGCCACCTCGTTTTCCTTGAGGACGAAGTCTTCCGGGGCCAGCTGCACGGGCGCAGGAACGTCCTCGTAACCTTCCAGGTCCTTGTAACGGGCCAAAAGGTCCTTGGTGTAGCTGTCCTGTTTAAGAACCAATCCTGTCTCGCTGCGAAGAATTTCAAAACCATTGAAGGTTACATCATCCCATTGGGGTTCCGTGCACTTCCATGTGCGGGCCACCATCTGAGCTGCCTCCTTGGCCACCAAGGGCTCTCCGGCGATCAAAAGGTCGTCCACGTAGCACACAATGACTCCAGCTCGACGCTCTCCTGCCATGATGTACCACAAGCTTCCGTCCACCTCCGATGGAATAAAGCGAACTTCATCTCCTAACACCTTGCCACGCATCTGGGCCATCGTCTTGTTCCTATACACCTCCCAGGAACGGGGCGAGGTGACCATGCCGTACAACGCTCTCTTCACCCTCCACATTGTCTCCCGGCAGACACCTCCAAGTAGGAACATCTTTGGGACCTGCACTAGGGTGGGTCTCTCCTCCTGGAACAACAACGGGGCGAGGAGGAAAGCTGTTCGCACATCCATCACCCCGATGGTCCACGCCATGAGGGCCACCATGCGCAGCACGACACGAATAAGCACACCATCTGCTCCAGCCGCGTACTTCTGATCCTTGGAGAAGGTCTGACCAAGGAAGTTGCCGCAAATAACTGCTCGAGTTTTAAGCCTTCCTGTGAAGGCCTTGACAGTATGAACGGTTTTTCCTGGCACCAGATCAAAATCTTTGCCCTCCTTCTTCCACTGCTCCAACTTCTCCACGGGAAAAGGTTCCACGGCCTCGTTCTCGCGGACCAGGGACTCATACTCGGACAGCATGCTGGGCACCCACTTGTCAATCTCTCTCCTCACAACCTCGTTGGCCACCGTCTTGGTGTGAAGGGGTACATCCGCCTCCTCAGGGACCGCCTCAGCTTTGAACAAATGTTCGCATCCACCGGCTTCTTCCTCCGGCACAAACTCGGTGAGGATCTGCTCTAGCCTCACTCTGCTGGCGACCCGCTGAGATAGCGGACCTTCATAAAGCCGACCACATTCTCCATGGTGAATAAGGTCCTCACGTTCCTCATTCTCTTCTTGCACCAGCGCCAAGCGAAGGTTGTCGAGGTACTCATCAAAGAGATCCCACCCAACTTCCAATGGGACCTCAGAACCAACAATCTGATAGACCGTCTCATCGAGCTCGCCAAGCGCTTTCAGCCACGGTACTTGAGGTGGACTGTATGCTCCCCAATCTTCACGGATCCACTCTGCGCCCTTCGGTTCCAAGGCCTCTCCATCGCTGCTCTCTTCGCCAATGAAAAACTCTTCGGGACCCTTCTGACCAGCGACCAATGCCGAACGACATACACATAGCGACGGATCCACTTCGTACCCTTTGCATGTACATCTAAAACCGACCGGACCATCTCCGACGCAAACTCGACGAGATTCCAACGTCTGGTGCTCCCCTAGCGACGGATCCACTTCGTACCCTTTGCATGTACATCTAAAACCGACCGGACCATCTCCGACGCAAACTCGACGAGATTCCAACGTCTGGTGCTCCCCCGGCTCCTGACCATCTCCGCCGCAAACAAGAGGAGATTCCAAGGTCTGGTGCTCCCCCGGCTCCTGACCATCTCCGCCGCAAACTCGAGGAGATTCCAAGGTCTGGTGCTCCCCCGGCTCCTGACCATCTCCGCCGCAAACCCGATGAGATTCCAAGGTCTGGTGCTCCCTCGGCTCCTGACCATCTCCAAGACGCTGAAAACTCGAACTTTTGTCGTTCTCCTTTGCCACCACTGCCACCTTGAGCACTCCTCCCCCCTCAGGCGAACGAGCCTGAGGTGAGGGCAAAGGAAAACCCAAACGTTGTAGTAGATCTCGTCCTTCTTTGGCACAATTGCTGACGCAGCCAACGGTGTAGGCGGACAGGGAAATTCGACGACCTGTCCATGGAAGTGGCTGATGTAGGCGACAGGGATCGAACTTCACCACTTGGTGGTACGTGGGGTAGGCATATCCCGACAGCCATTTGCCATTGAACTTCTTCCAAACAGCTGCTGAAGCGGCTTGCTCATCACGACACCATAGCCCTCCACCCACATAGTTGCCAAAGCCCATCAAATAGGCCTTGGCGCCAGCCTGGTTGTTGCCATCCCTATGAAGACGGAGCTGGGTGTTGTAGTTGATGGACAAGGTGGTAAATGTAGTTCCTGGAGGGGCATGGGTCCTCACCACCTTGGTGAGAAACTGTGTCAAGAAGGGACGACGACGGGCTCCAAGAGTGGCGCCCACCACCCCACCATGACGAAACATTCCCAGCACATGGACAGACACTTTGTCGCTGTCGTTCTCGTAGGTACCTGGGCGTCGGTTGTGGGAATAGACCTCCCCAAGCGAAATAGACTCCAACAGTTCTTCCGCCGCATCCATGGAGAAGTCGCCCGCCTCCAAGAATTTGCGAGCTATCTCCTCATCCGCAAGAAGTCCTTTTTCCTCCTCGGCCGTCATCTTGCCTACTGCATTCACTGAGTCCCCCCTTTGTAGTGAGGCCACAATAGGGGTCTTTCCGTAGATCCTGCGCCTAGCGCCCGGCTCGCCTGAGGGCCTTGGGGCTCCATCCACCTCAAACTCACCCGAGATCTCCTTGACGTTCTCCACCGCCACCATCGTAGTCAGGTAGGTGCCATCGTCAGTCCGCACCAGAAAACCCCGGGCCACATCCATAGAAGGACACAGGATTCTAGCCGCAACCACCTTTTCCATGAACTCCTCCTTCTTCAGCCTCCACGAACGCTGCTTGACAAAGACCTTTGTTCCAAAAGGAGGGAGTCGAGGTAGTCGTCCGCCAAGCCGAGTGACAATCTCCTGCTGGATCTTGGACATGTAGTGGCGCATCGCAAATCCCCACATTTCTGGACCCATACCCGAGCCCGACAGGTAGGTGCGAACTGCATTCTTGGCGCGTCCCACCAAGGCTTCCACCCTGCCATTGGCCTTGAAATCATCACCGGTCGTTGTAGTCCGAACCAGCCCTCGGTCCCGACATAGCGCCCGGAAACTCTTTCCAATGAACTCTCGTCCTCTGTCGGTGTGGACCCGCTGTACCACCAACCCCAACTTCTTCACCTGGACCAGGATATCCTTAGTGGCCGCCAACACTTCATTGGCCGCCTTGGACGCCATGGTGACAACAAAGGGAACCTCAACACACGTCACTCCCTCCAGCTTGTCCTTGTCCACTCGCGCCATCCACTTTTCCATTTCTCGCTTGCTTCGCTCCTCCTCCAAAGGAGCCGACGACTCTGCCTCTTCGTCAGCCATGTAGCCTTCTTCACACACCGGATCCTCATCACCCATAGGGCCAACTCCTCCACCATCGTCTGCTCCTGGATCGGGAGGTTGCAGAAGCTTGCCCAAGACATCGGGCACCACAAGTGTTCCCACCAGCGCATAGCGAACCTTCTTCACATACTCGTCGCAGCCTTGGCGAGTAGGCCCCACCACATCCAAACTGAGGCACCACGCTTCGGGAGCCACAACCCGACGATGGGCATGGCCGCGAAAAGAACCCGCCAAACAGGCCCGACAATCCCTTCTGAAGGGGGTGTGATCCCGCCGAAGGTGCTCCAGGAACGAATGGTCCAGCTTCATCACCGACTCCAACACAGAACCACCAAGGCTTTCTTCCACCGTCCATTTCACAGCTTGCTTCAAACCTGGAGCCCATGCTGCCCACGTAGAGGACCGAAAACCTGCTCCATCATGATCTCGCTCCTCTTCCGTCAACGTCGAAGGTCCTCGAAGTCCACGAAGCTCCCGGGGGCATTCCTTGGAGGCTATAATCCGTGTCGGCTTTCGTCGAGGATGGCCGAGGGGACCTTGATCAAACTCCCAAAACGCCCAACCCATCTCCTGGGCCAAGAAGTGGATCTCTGGGAAAGCCCAGAGCGAAGCATAGTTCGGCTGCTCCAACACCACCTTCGGGTCCTCAGGATGTTCCAGCAGAAAGTCCGGATCCCGATCCCCATTCAGCTGCGCCACAGCTGCTGCCACCATCCAAAGGAACAGCATGCGGAAGATCATGATGATATCCTGTCGGGCCCTCCACTCCTCCCATTCTGAGAGGTCCTTGCGGCCCCAACGTCCATCACCATCTCGATCACGTAGCGGCCTGGGCCCATCCTGGCCCTCCACCGTCACATTCCTCAACGCTGAGAAAGTCCGACAAGGCGGCCCACCAAACACCATCTTGATCTTGCCCGTCAGCGCCAAGTCCAACAAGGCCGCATAGGTCCCATCTGCCATGAGGTCCTCCGCCTGATCCACTAACACCACATGCGCAGCCTCCGCTCGAGAGGCCCAGGTGGCACGGTCCTTTCCACAGAACAAGTGCACTGCCACCGCTGAGGCCTGCTTCCACCGCTTCCGCTCGTGCCTGTTCCAAGGTACTTGATCCCCTTTTGCACCAGCAGTGGTTGGCACTGCTGACGCCAGCCAGGCAGGAGCTTCCGGAAACACCTGGTGGAGCCAAGCCCACGACAAACCCACCCCGTTTCGAAGGTCCTTCACCGCCTTTTTTCCCAGCTCCCAATCCAACATTGGAGCTTGACCCCAGACTTCCACCAGTCTGTTCACCGCGATCTCAGCATTGCGGCGCCGCTCTTTCACCTCCTCAGCTTCCTGGATGAGGTCGAGTCCAAGGGCTTCATTGATCTCGGGGCAGCCATTCACCACACGAACATGTAGAGCTCCTCGAGAGGGGTGGGTAATCTGACATCCCACCTCCCCATTCCACATCACTCTACAACCAATCTCCATCAAGTCACTCATCGCCACAATGGGTGCCACCGTCCTTGTTGTCAACAAAGTCCCCCCAGGCAACTGATAGAACCACGTTTCACCCTCCGCCAGCAGCACCTTGCGTCTTGGAAGGCCCTCCACTTCTCCAGGCTGCGCCGTCCGCATAGATGTAGTAGCCCCAGAGTCCACCAGCGCTTTGCCACCACGACTCGAGTCCAAATTTGCAAGGGACTCTTCTGTGACCTTTGCAAGTCGAAGGGACTTCAAGGCCTTGGTCGCCTCCTCAAAGAACTCGCTTCGCGCTGCCGAATCTTCTGCCGCAGAGGAGGGAGGAACACTGGAGGGGAGCTCCGGCGTCGCCTCTTCTTCGGTTTTGCGAACCGCGTCCTGCTTTGCGCCTTTGTCTTTTCCACCCCCCTTTTTCCGACGCCCCTTTGGAGGCTTGTCATCACCACCGCCATTGGATGAAGAGGTAGTAGCCGCCACTGAAGAGGAAGTTGCTGCAGCTCCACCGCTGCCGCCACCTTTCCCGGTAGAAGAAGAAGCATTTTGATTTTGACCACCACCACCACCACCAGAAGCATTCCCCCCTTGACCGAGGATCGGGCACTGAGGCTTCAGGTGGCTGTCGGAGCCGCATTCCCAGCATCTGCCAGGTCCCAGCGCTGCATGGGCAAACATGCAGCGACTGCCATACTTGCACCCAGAGCCGTCTTGCCACCCCCAACAAGGTCGCTGCTGCTTGGCCTTGCCTTTGCCCTTGCCCGCATCGTCATGGTTCTTGGTCTCTTCCAGACGAGCAACCTTTGGAGGAGCTGGCAAAGGCTGCGCCAGCAGCGCTGCTTCAAGTTCTCCCACCACCAAGTACGCGTAGTCCTCCGCATCCACCAAGGTGGCCTTGTAATCCAACTGACGCTCCAGCTTGAACGAGGCAATCCTGAATGCAGCTGAGGGATGCTTGTTGCCTGAAAAGGTTGTGCTGATGACGCGGTCCAATCCGCGGCACAGCAACGAAGGGTCGGGCAGCACAAGCCCGCCGAAGAAGACGAACCCACTTCCTTGCCAGCTGCAGCGTCCCCTCCAAGCCGCTGCCAACCTCTGGGGCCGTCAAGAACTGCAGCAAATGCGCGTTTTCCCCAGCCCCTCCCGGCTGATAAGCGCAGTGCACCAAGAAGATCATGGCTTCCACCGTTACCGCCCGCACTGACACCACTTCATGTCGCAGCTCCTCCGGTAAGCTTTCCAGCAAGAGAACGGCCGCACGCTGCTCCACCCTCTGGTGCTTGTCCTGAGCCGGCCGCTGACTCAGGATTGACTGCCTCAACGACAGTCTTGTAACCGGAGCGCTCTCCAGCCACGTGGTGTAAAGACTCTTCACCCGGTCCATCAGCTGTTTCCACCACGAAGCCGCGCTGGGACTCAGCGACGACATTGAAGGCTCAAGCTGGGCCAGCCAATCCCCAGCAATAACTGCAGCGTCACCTCCACGCGCACTTGCCAGCACCGGGAGCTTGGTCACCAGCTTGGACGGTTCCTCACTGAGGCTTGCTTCCACTGCAGACGGTATTGAAGATGCTACAGGAGGTGGAGCTGGTGGAGGCGAAGGAATACTTGCCTCCCCGAGTGCTGGCGGCACTGGCGTACCACCCGGCGTAGACGAAGAGCCGCTTGTGGTCCCCACCTTGGGTGTACCTGGAGGTGGAGGCCCTGGAGGAGGAGGCGGCATACCGCCCGACTCCCATGAGGTAACAGCCGGCGGAGGGCTCACTCCTCCAGATCCAAATTGAACCACCATCTGTCCTTGCACCACAGTGTAGGGACGCCACGTTCCCTGCACACACACCAAACCCTGAGCTGAGGTAGTAGCGGTCCCAGCCGGTGGCTCCATCCGCGGCGCCATCAACTCCGCAACTGTAACCGGTGAGCCTTGGGCTTGGTCCACGCCCGCATAGCGTCCCAGCTCACCATTCCACGGACCGCCCTCTCCATAGATCAGTCTCTCCTGCTCCATGCTTTGCATCGCTCCTAAAGGCAACTGAGGTGATCCCGAATCCGCTCCCCCACAACCTGCTCCCAGCCCAGGCCACATACTTGATAATCCCATAGCCCCCATGCACGGTATAGTACTCTGAGGTTCCGCCGCCGATCTCGTCCTTGACGCCGGCATCGACTGCATAGTCCTTTGCGGAGGAGGCATACTCAGAGAGGACATAGTAGGGACTCCCAGGGATGTACTGTAAGGCTCGGGAATTCCAGGGGGTGCAGGCATACTTGACAACTCTGACGTTCTTGGAAGCGAAGGCATACTAGAAGGTTCCGTGGTTCTGGGAAGCGAAGGCATACTAGAAGGTTCCGTTGTTCTTGGAAGCGAAGACATACTTGAGGGTTCTGTTGTTCTTGGAAACGAAGGCATACTTGACCGCTCAGTCTGCCCATGAACTTCATCTGCACTCGCTTGCGCCTTCATTACAGACTCCACCGTCTGCTCTAAGGTTGCATCCACAGCCACTTGATCTCCCACATGATCCACTTGCATAGGCACGTCTCCTTGCAGTTTCACTGCTGTCACTGCTAAACGTGCCTTGAAAGATCTTGGCTGTACTTGCGAGCGGCCGGTTCATCTCGAAGTGACCGCTCCCATCCTCTGCCCTCACATGCAGCTCCGAAAGTTGCTGGTTGAGGCGGTCTACATCCGCCCACCCCAGCATGCCGGTACTAGGAGTCACCGGGGTCATTGCCGTGCTTGCCGCGCCACCTGCTGTAGAGCCCGTTGCGGATTGCCACTGCTCCACCCTGCTCATTCGTTCCGTCAAAGACGTCAGCAAACCCGTCATAAAGTTCAGCGATCTCTGAACCTGGCCCACATCCTCGTTGCGTCGTTCTGCAGATAAAGACCTCTCCTGACCAGCTGCTGGTTCTTCACGAAAAGTAACATCAGGAGCCGACGTCCGAGCGGGCTGCCTGCCAGAGGCTGAATCCACTCCATCCGAGGGACGAAGGGACTCAGCATGGCTTCCCTGGCTTCCGTGCCCCTCCATCGTCTCTCCTGACACTTCAGCGTAGTCCGGCTCCAAGACTGCCTCTTGAACGCGCACTTCTTGAAGATGACGTCGGTCTTCTGGCTCCTGATCGACCACACCATCTTGTCGATCTGCTTGGGCCTCCGGTGCTGCAGCGGGCTCCGCCTGCCCGGTTCCTTCCGGCAGCGCGCCTTCCATTGAACCTCTTACACACCCGAAGGCGTTGGGCTCATAACCCCTGAAAACGGAGCGCACTAACTTTTCCTTCTAAAGCCTGAAAGCATCCGGAACATCAAGGTGACATGTCACGATTCAGACTATGGATATGTCAAGAAACCCTAGGAAAACTGTTACTGATTATTCAGGGCCCTATAGTATACCCTTCGCAGGGAAATGCAAGGTGATTTCTGAGATACCCCTAGATAAAGTATGTAGTCTCATAGAATACTCTCCTTATCGTCAGACCGCTGCAGAGCAAGGATAGTCCAAGCTCGAACGTTCGACACCCTCCCTACATCTATCGCAGAGACAGCTGATTCTGACGTTTTTTTTTCTGGTGCCTCTCTTTCAGAACGATGCCCCAGAAGCCCAAATCTCGCCACCCCACGAAACGTCATCGCAAACCGAAAATCCCAGGCCCTGAACCTTTACAATGCAGTGGCTCAAAGTACCTGTCCAAACTGATAGGAATACAAGGGTCTGAATCATTATCACTATGTCTCTGTCTAGTCACTCAAGAAACCGTGCTAGAGTATTCCCCGAAACCCTGTTCTGATTGTCAAGGCGCCAGAATTAGCAATCCGACCCTGCTGAAGTTCGAGTCCCATTGCTTAACACCGTAACGTCGTAGACACACAAGGCGTTCACCAAGCATGCACTTCAACGCTAAAGCCTTAAGCCTACACCTCGAAGCAAGAGAAAAGTCTGGACCCCTGAATTGTCCCTCCCCTGAGGCTCTCATGTTGGAGGCGGCCATTTTACGCGATCGTCGTTTGGCCAGGTGCCCATCGATGGGGGCGGGGCAATCGATCGTCGAAGCGGGTCTGGGCTGTGTGGTTGAGAGTTTATCGGGCGCCATGCAAGTTACCCTAGACCCTACACCCCTAAATCCTAAAACCCATACTCAACTGGAGTTTGCGAGGCCTTCATTACAGTCCGCCAAGAAAGCATTGAGGTCGGGGCACCCTAAACCCTGAACCCTGTACGGTGTTGCACATGAGATGTCTTCTAATCCGGGCATTTCTTAGGGTCTTATGAGAAGGTTCCGAGCCCCGAAGGCAAAAGCGACGGGCCGAATCACTCTGCTTCCTTTGCCTACCAAAGCGCCGTTTTTTGGTTTGCTGTAGGGTTTTGGGGGTTTAGGATCTAGAGGTGCTTACATTGTTTTATGTGTTTGACATTTGATGTTGTGTCGGGTTTTGGCCTCCTGCCTGGCAGTGCCCTTCCGAAGGACAAGCTGTCATCATGATTCCCTCTCGCTTCAGCAACAACCTGGACTTCAGAATAAGTCATGCCAGGTTTCGACTCCTTCATTGGCATAATCATCTTGCTGAACGGCATGACGATTGGCCACATGGCCCATGACTTCTTTGAGGTGTTTTACTATAGTAGATATAGGTATAAGAACTATTATAAATTTTTAAAACTAGCAGAACTATTTTCGTGCAGGGGCGCAGCACATGAGCTCTGAATTCTTCAACTCAGGTTTCGACACCCAAGCAAAGGCTCAAATTCCCATTGGCTGCGACGACAACTGCAACAACTGCCCGAACCCCAACACGGCTGCTTGGTGGCAGGGCGCGGCATTAAACCCTAAACTAGCCCTGAACTGTAATCCCATGTAATCCTCTTACAGCAACCCTTGCTATAGAAACCCCTTTTGCTCATGGCCATGAGCGACACGCGAGGGTTGACGGAAAGCTGGGCATCTTCATTGAGCGTGCCTGCACAAAGAAAGTAGTTGCTTGCGTACCTGACAATGCAGCACATATCCACTATACGTAGGTGTCTGCAGAAATAGGAGTGATGCTACCTTATAGTCTCGTAAAAACCCTGGTAGCAAACAGGTCGGAAACCTCTTCTAAGTCTTACCCTCCCCTAAACCCCTAAGCCCTAAACCCCTAAACCCTAAACCCTACCTCCCCCCCC
>CAJNJA010026854.1:0-24643 GCA_905231915.1 Symbiodinium necroappetens | reverse complement strand
GTATGTATGCATGTACGTACGTATGTATGCATGTATTTATGTATTTATGTATGTATGCATGTATACATACCAAACCATCATGCATGGTCGATCAAACAGATGGTATTACGACATAGCCCTACGCAATAAATTAAATACCAAACCCAAACCCATAGTCCTAAACCCTAAGCCCTACGCCCCCAAACCCCTAAACCCTAAACCCTGAACCGTAACTGCCAAACACCTAAACTCTTAAACCATCGCTCTATGACACAGGTCAGCCAGTGTGGTTCTGCAATCTGCACAACCACAGCCGTCTCCAGGCTCTGAACAGCCGCGCTTTGGGGGGAAGAACTTCCGGGTATTTAGGGTTCTGGGCCCGGGGGTTGTAGATTTTGGGTTTGTGTGTACTTGGGATGTACGAACTTGGGTGTCGCAGCTTCTTCCGATCTAGGATGAGTGACATCGAGAAGCACCATCTATCGACCCTGCCCCTGCAAAGCCTCAACACTCAGCCGCGGGTTTTGGGGGTTTCAGAGCTTTGGTTCCGGGCTTTTTGTGGGATTCCGGGCTTTGTGGCACTTGAGGCTACCTGCGCGACCGCCGGCCCTGCACAGTTCCTGAGGTGGGAATGACCGATGCAACCTGGCTGGTGGCATGGGCTTCGGGGTCTAGTTTGGGGTCGAGTGAGTTAAGGTGTTTAGGGTCATGGTAATGATGGGGTTTAGGGTTTAGCCGAAGGCTTAGATCATTCAAGGTTCAGTCGGCTTGATGTAGCTGCCAGGCTGAGTTCACAAGAAGGGCAGATGGGGTCCCCTTGGGCCACTGCGAGTTAACCGGAGGGTCCGAAAACAAGGTGCCCGTTGTTATCAGGATCTTAAGCTCTAGACCCAAAACCCTAAACCCTAAACAAGCCAGAGAGCACCGTTTTCTCCGGACTACGGAATAGTCTCCCTAACACGAATCCGCACTTGAGGTCCGCAACACATCTCAACAATATGGGGGTTCGGACAAACTGGTACATAATCGTATTCCGCTATAATAGTCTCTATATAGCTACAGTACAACATACATCGACAATTTGTTCGGATTCAAAAAGCCTGCGATGGTAGCGACTTCAAGCGTCTCTACAAGGCCCTTAAGTTTCAGAAGGTTTCAAAGATGCGGTTTTAAAGCTGTATATGGGACGATTTTCCAGTGATGATAAGGAGTGCTATAGGATGTCAGCCATCTTCCTCAAGTGAGGGGTATTGGCTAGCACTCTTTGGGTCCGTGTGAGGTGTACAGCGGAGACCTCTCCGCGATCCCCTACGACGATGTCAGGCACATCAACGAGGCGACATTCGCAGGATGTAGTGCCATAAGATGCCATCAGACCCTAAACTTCACTTCACTTCATGGCGAATGCGGTCCAAGGGTCCAGAGCCTAAATACAAAACTCATGCACGGCTCGAAAAGTCGGCTCGCTATGAGCAGACGAGCAGGACAGGTCAAGGTGGGAACAGCCTATGAGGCAGACAGCAGCCTGGTTCTGTACACGAGCGGCGGCTGTAAGGTTCGACCTGTACACCGAAAAGAACGACCTGAGTGTGAAATGGAGAGCAACGCGGGCATGGCCGCAGCTGCTATACGGGAAGAGTGTGCGGCAACGAAAAGTGGGCCAGCACTAGTGTGGACAGTCTGAAAATGTGCATGGGGGAGCACGCGTCGCAGGAGCTGTATTCCTGCGGAGCTCGGTACCCCAGGCAGCCAGAGCAGTCCGCAATGAAGGACTTGGAGACAAACTTGGCGGAAAGCAACTGTGTTGGCCCCTAGTTGCTTCAGGAAATGACTGTGCTGCTCAGTATTGCGCTGTGCCGATGGACGAAGAGGCCGCAGCACTGCCCTTTGACGGTAGTCCCAGGGGTTTGCTGCACTGTCGGCAGCGAGCCAAAGACGCCACCAACGATGCCACGAGCTCGGTAGTCCCCAGCAAATAACCTGCTTAGCTAACCCACTCCATAGCGGCGATGGCAGCAGATCGACCCCACTCTCGAAAGCGTCGGCGATCCACCAAAAGTGCAGGGAGCTCTCAATTGGCTCAACCGGCACAGTGCTCGACGGTAGGGTTGGGACAGGCGCAAATGAGGAGACCGAAGGTTCTTCAGCAGCACTCGGCACAGTCGGGTGGTCTGGCCAAGAGTAGACCTCCTCGACTCCAGTGACGGATCGCAGTTCGTCTGAAAGCTCAGCAGGCGTGGCCGGCCGTCCAATGAGTGCGGCGCGGCGTTGTGCAGGGGTGGCATTTTGCGGGCCGGGGAGGCGAATGGGCGGAAGGCCTCTGTGACTCTGAACGCCGCGTCTCTTGGTGCCGGATCCGTAAGTGTACGAGCGTCCAACCACAACACGAAGGCCGTGGACGCACGTTGGATTACGTCGGAGGTGATATTTAAGGCGATCCGTCGAGTGTTGCTCGACATGGCACCATAAACATACTGTCCCAGCTGTAAAGAGAGTGAGGCAATTCACAACCGAGTGTTTTCTGTGGGTATGGGCAGCCAAGGCATGTAGGCTTGGCAGGACTTGCTGACAAAGGGGGCATGGAAACTGCCCTTGTGCCCCGATGACTTTCTTGCTTCGTGGAAGCGCAACATCCTGCCAGAGGTCCCAGAAAGCTCTGTACGCGGTGCCGTATCGGCTGATGTGCTGACAAGCTTTCAGGAACTCCCTGTGGTGACTCCGCAGAAGCTGCAGGGTAACGTAAGTCTGTGCATGGAGACTTGGGACAGCCGGCAGTAAACACTGACATGCGTCAGTGAGAAGGCTGCAGAAGGTGGTGGCACGGTTCCAGCCTGCCTCAAAGATCTCCCACACTGGCTGGGGAGCTTGCTTGCAAAGCTGCGTAACAAGACGTGCCCTCGCAACAATAGTAGCAACACCAGGGGAGGGAAGGCAGGCAAGGAGATACAGACTAGGCTTCGAGAGCACATGTCCATACTGCCACGAAGCCGAAAGAGCCCGAGTGGCGCGCTCAAAGAACCCCTCAAGTGGTGCGGTAGCCCGTCCAGACACTGCAACAGAGGTTGCTAGAGTAGCATATGCCGCAGGGAGAACCCTACCTGCAATCCATGCGTGTCGCAGGGCCCATGGGAGGGAGTTAGAACCAACCAGGCCCCTTGCGTGTGCCCAGGCAGCCTGGGCACGTTGGAGAGCGAGCTCTTGATCACGGCGGCCGGTGTCACGGGGCTTCTGGATGACGCCAAGGTACCGGTATTCCGGGGAGATGCGAAGAGTTCGCTCGTCAGGGAGAGCAAGGGAAGAGGCTCCAGTGAGAAGATCCCCCCTGACCTTCTTTGCTGCGGACATCTATCATGGTTTCGGTCTTACCTCTACCCAGGTTAACTCGGAAGCGAAGGTGCTCGAGCGTGCTGATGGTAATTTCGGCAACTCGAGGAGATCGTAGCTGCAGAGTTTCTGGGTCGGGAAAGTCGGCTAACACAGCTAGGTCATCGGCCCAGCCGACCGGGATGACCTCGGCGGGGCGGCCAATGAGCTCCCCGGCACTCACATGCATGAGGCCTTCGGCTGCGCATGTGCGCCGAATATGGCGCAGGGCAACCGTAAACAAGGCGCCGAATAGAATATCAGCTAGGCCGTCTCCCGGCCTCGACCCGCGTGTGGCGATGAAGAGATTACCGGATCCTATCATCTGCCAATAGGAACAGGAAACACAGTCATGCAATAACGCAGTTTCGGCAGGAGAGATCCCTAGAAGGGACAAAGCCCCGTCTGTCAGCAGCTCAGATGTCAGACGTGCTAGATGACGCAAGCGGTCGGCGTCAGGTGTGCTCAGCTGGGGATCACCGTTGAACAGAAGCTGACGACTGGTTTCATAGTAAGCGGCCTGTATGTCGACGAATAAGGCGAATGCACAACGGCCCTGTTGTGTACATAGATCCCAGATGGTTCTGTATGTGGCGACCGCAAATGAGACTGGAGTGTGTTTTCTACCGCCTAGCTGAAAGTCATCATATGTCGCTAACAGGCTGGCGCCAACGGTGCCGCGGATATGCGAATGCCAAATTTTTGCAACACCGTTTAGAAGTGCGATAGATCGGTAGTTGCTGGGAAGAGAGGCGGGTCCGCGTTTATATAACGCGCACTGTAGTGCCTTCTTGAATTGTCTGGGCTCGCGCCCACACAACGCGGCGTGCGTGCATACTTTCCAGAGCCAGCGGCCCGCATGTGCTGGGAAATGACGCCATAATTCGTTAGGTAAGGAATCAGGGCCGGGAGCTTTCCCATCCTTTTGTTTAAGGCAGCACTGTTCAAGGTCGGAGAGAGTCGGCAGGGCTGTGAGGCAGGGAGTGGCGGGGTTCCGTGCCCAGGTGGCCAGCCTAGCGTGCAACTGCTGGGGCGTGACACGTTGTCCCCCTTCTTGATCACGAAATTGCTCCTCGAGGGCCTCGTCAATATCGTAGCCACCGGCGGCTTGGACCGCTCGCCGATCGGCCGCTCGCCTCGATGCCCAACGAAGATTAACGACAGCCTGGTGCGGCTGCCCCGTACGATGCCATTCGGCAGTTGCAGCGCTGGTGAGGTGCTCGAAATGCCGGATTTTATCCTGACGGGATAATCGATGCACCTTGAGTTGCAGCCTGCGTTCCTGTAGAGAGAACGATCCAATGACAAGCCGGTGCTGATGGAGAGCGAAGTGGAAGGAGTCATGATGACCCACCCATGCGGCCCATGCGGCTTGCAAATAGAGAGTCCGATGCTGTCGGTGCAGGGCACGCAACTGGGCCCTCCAATCCCGAAGGTATTCAAGGGTGGCAACCGTGGTGCCGTGAAGATACGGCTGTCGAATCTGAAGAGAGGGTCTAGCCGGCATTTCGTTGACTGCAGAATGATAGTGCCAGGTGAGGCAGGCAAGCATCTCCTCAGGATGACTCCAGTTTTTGGGAGTTTGATGCAGGGCCGGCCAGATGGAGGCACCGATCCGAAGGGCTTCAGCGTGTGTTGCCCGTCGTGGTCGTTGGGGTTGGGAAGCTGGCCGTGGGCCAAATAGACGGGAGCGTGCGCGCATGGCAACGTGATCGCGCGTCCCATTAACAATATCAAAGTCTAGGGCTTGGGCAGTAACGCTGTGCTGCCAGGGACCAGGGCGGAAAAGAATGTGATCAATTCTTTTTTGACGCCCGCTAGTGTGTTGCCAAGTCCATCCGGGCCCTCTTTGAACATCGACGAAGGTGCTTGGTGCCTCCAAGCCATGCACAAGGCAGAATTCCAACAGCAGTTCGTCGTTGCGGGCAGCGTCCCCGGAGGCTGTCAGTTCGCCGATAAGAGCATGGTCGTCGTCTGGGGCATAGAAGTCCCCGTTGGCATCGATGCCAATGACGAGTGCTCTATGGGCGGGTGTCCGCCGCAAAAGGGAACTGAGCTCCTGCCAAAAGGAGCGGGCCTCACTGTCAGGCCTGTCAGCATGAGGCGCGTGTGCTGACAGGATGGTTACTGGAAAGCGGGGATCGATACAGGTAATGGCTAGAATGCGGGGAGTCGCAAGGAGTATGCGCCAGTCTTGCATGCCTAGAGCGGGCGTGACAACCGCAGCATTCACCCACACCTCGCATCCGTATTGCCCTTTGGCAGCGCCGGAGCGCCATGTAAGCAAGCCCGGTCCCTTCCATCGACCTGCCGCGCTGCGTGTTTCTTGAAGACAAAGAATGTCAGCAGAACATTGCTGGGCCTGCCGATAGAGATACTGTCGACGGGCTGCTAGGCCGGAGGGGTTGAAGATGCTGATAGGAGCATCTTTGATGGTTTGGACATTGGCAGTAAGGATATGGACCTCGAGGGTGCGCGGCGGCGCTCCAGCATGGGAGGTTGATTCTTCTTTCTGCTGCGGCTCGAGCTCAGGGTCTGATGTGGGCTGTCTGGCATGCTGGGGAATGACGAGGACTGGCGTCCCCTGTGCAAGGGTACAGGAAGGGATTAGCCAGAGCTGAGCAAAAGGACCGAGGTCAGCGTTGGAGATCTCGGCGAGCTGGGCCGCGGAGGAATCCAGGCCGCATTGTGGATGGAGCCGTGCCGCCTGTCCGGCAAGTAGATCTGCAAGTGAGTTGGCTAGATGTCCTGTATGACTGTGGACATGACAGAAATGGGTATTGACCCTAGCCTGGGCGCTTTGCCATGCTTGTCGGGTGAGCTGCGCGGCAAGCGAGGCGGTTCGGCCGTGGCCTGCCGCGATTTGGAGCGCAGAGGCGTTATCAACGGCTACAGTTACCTGTGAGGGCCTGCTCGAGGTGTGCAATTGCCAAAGATCGAGCATGGCGCTGACCCAGAGGCCAGCCGATTCAAGTGCTGCAAGTTCACCGTAAAAGGAGGCAAGGCGGCCACTACAGTGTCGCGCCTCAGCTGGGATCCAAGGCGTATTGGGTAAAGCTGCTGCTACCCACCCTAGCTTATACCATTGGTGTCGAAAATATCCCCAAGCAACAAAGGACCATGCCCCATTATGATCACCGCTGCCATCAGTAGCGATAAGAAGACTGCTCGGTACGCCGCCCTGCCACTGTGGGAAGCTAGCCCAAGCAGCTTGGTAGTGTGCGGGCGAGCCAGCGGGGAGGTGCGCAGAAAGAGGCTGCGTCCACCAGTACTCGTGTAAACGAGCAGTAAGGCAGGCAGGTGCAGACATGTCGCGCTCCCAAACGGCTGGAGCCACATCGATTGGGGGCGGTGCCCCGTACGCAGAGAGGTAGCAGGCCAGTAGGCAGATGCCCCAAGAGGGCCCGCCTGGGGCAGACCATGTTGAACCGGTCAAGGAGGTCCAAAAGACAACGGCAACAAGTGCGGCAAAGTAACGGTAGGGGCCCCGCAGAGGGCGACTGCTTGAAGAAGTGGGCGAGTGACTGGCAAATGCCAGCTCGGGCCCTGCGTTCCGTGACGAAGTGGCAAAGATGACATCTCCATCCCGCCATGCATCCGAATCTTCAAGATGCACCCGTTGGCAGCAGCGTTGGGGCCAGTACAAAATGTTGGCGCAACGCGAGTCACCGGATGCTTTAACGATGTGGAGGGGTTCAGTTTCGGAGGTTCCCCCGTGTAAGGAGGGCCACCAGCCGTCGGGAAGAAGTCCCAACGCTGGCCGGATCGTACGTGCCTCGGGGTCCCAATGCTGGTGACCTTCGGCGTAAATTGCGGAGGGTGGGGCGCCACCGGGACGCCACATCAAGATCCAGCAATCGCTTTGGAAGGAGAGGGGGTGGCTCCAGCTCCCGTAGACACGGGCTGCTGCATGATTGCGAAAAGTCGCAGGCTGACGTTGGAGTAGGGTGGGACGCCAGCGGCGTCCGTGCACAACTATCGAGTCACCATCGCGCAACGAAATTTCGGTGTTTTGGGGAAAATGCTCAGCGAGCGTCGGAATGCGGCCACTGAGGTGGGCAGTGCCTGGAAAGTGGTACGCAATCACTGAGAACAGTGCCTGTTTGGGAATGCGGCTGGGCAGAAGGAGAGCAACAGGGGCCGGCGATCCTAAGGCAAGTACAGTTGCAAAGAGGGGGGAAGGAGAGCTGGGAACCCAATGGTCCTCGCTGGGGTGAAGAGCTGGGCTGATGCGAACAAGTCCTTGCCGCCACCAGGGTTCGGTTAGCCTGAGGGGGCTGGCAGTGGAAATAGATTGAGCTGAGTAGGGACCTGTTTTGCCTTCGCTTGTATCCAAATCATCCGGTGCCGGGGCGGAGCGGGCTGGCTGGCACATGAGCCAAGATATGCCCGCTGCGAGAAAGACAGTATGGAGCTGTGAAGCGTGGTGCTTGAAAGCTATGGCGAGCAAAAGGGGCAAGGAGGCCGTCAGAGATATAGCGTCAGAGTGGTCGCCCGGTTCTAGATGGAGATGATGGAGAATGTCACCGTCTCGCAATGGCCGATGTGCAGGGCGACTGTCGACACCGAGAAGGACAAGCTGATTGGGGGCTACGCCTAGCTGCCCTGCAACAGAGTCGAGAGTGGACCACGTGGAAATTGGTAGGCATTGTCCTTGCAGTATATGTCCATCAACATGCTCGTAAATAACATGTAAGGTATCGGGACTACTCGGCCTCTGGCAAATATGAGGGCGGTCATCGTACGCCCAGGGCACGGGGACCCAGTACCCGGGGTATCTCTGCTCAAACTCGCCCTGAAAGGTCTGCTTATCAGCGAGCCAATGTGCCCCAGGCGGCATAGTGGTCTTGGTGTAGGGATGGCCAGGGCGCCATATCACAATGGTGAGAGGGCACAAAACCTTAAAGTCAACGCCCCAAATGGCTCTGTGGCGCACGTGTATGCCACTGGTAAAGCTCGGTGGTGAGAGGCTGTGGGGGAAGCCCTCACAAGGCTGGGCAAAGACCATATCTCCCGTTCGCCAGTCAATGGCTTCATTCGCGCTGGCATCGTGCGGCCCCGCATTTAGAGGCGGATGAAGTTTAAAAATTGGGTATCTGGAGGCCCCTTGCAAGTAGCGCAAGAGCCACCTGGGGTCCGCACGACTTGGAACAAGAAACGACGCTTGCCAGTCGGGAGACACGACTAGAATGACCGCCATGCTGGGATGGGTTGGCTCGAGCACAAAGCTCAGGACGTGTGCAGCCAGTGCAGGCCAAACTGGGACAATGCCGGACGCCCATGGCGGCTCGTTGTTGAGAAAAACATCAGCAAGTTGATCGAGGCTCGTGTCTGGGTCAACACTAACATTGTCGGAGTGCCCGACAAAAGGCGATATAGCGCATGCCGTGGCGCCGGATTCAACCGCAAAGTTACACATCCGCAGATGGGGCGGGATCCTCCAATCGAACTTGCCGACTCGGCACTTGCCAGCACAGGGTCCTGGTGCAGGGTTGGCCTGCATCCCGTAGGCGCCCCCTTGGAGATTAACCAGAAGGGCGAGCAAGGCCGGGATGATGTAACCCCGCATGCCGAGCAGGGCCACAGTAGCTGAAGGGAGGGCACGAAACTGGACCCGGCGGCGCGACGGTCCGGCTCCGGGTACCAGAATGTCACCGTCGCGAAGGTGGAGAATTGAGGACCTGGCGGCAATATCAGCCCGCAGTCGCCAGCCGCTCGGGTATGAGGCTTCGCCCCCTGCCGATGGGCACCGCACGCAGCGGAAGGTCGTGCTGGTGCTGGGATTATGGAGGAGAACCTGAGCCTGGCCTAAATCGGATTGTCGGACAAAGTGACAACAATCATCTTCAGCACCTATAGCCGGGACCCACCTGTCAGGCCCAGGGAGTGAGCGTGCCGATTGAAATTGACACCACTGTGGAGTCCACTGCGAGCCTCTATCTACCCAAACTCTTTCACTAGCACGCCCGCCCCGGTATTCTGCAGACCAGACGCGGACCCAGCCGCTCTTATCTATCCTAAAAGGTGTATGCCACGCAAAATGGTGCGGTAGGCTGGTAAAGGGAATGATAGGTGCTTGCTGTCCAGGCCGATATGAGGTATGCGATGCGTCATTGAAGAGTTCGAAGGCATCACCGTCGCGCAAGATGATGTTGGCATCAGGGCCGTGTTCCGAAGCCCGCAAGGCTGGGGGAAGTCGGATCCGAAGTGTGCCGGCGACAAGGCGGCGCAAGAATGCATGTAGCCGCCGAAAGGAAATGACGCGAGGCACCAGGTGGGCAGCGAGGGACCCAGGGGTGAAAACCAAAACGCTAGCGAGCCTCGCCAAGCCGCCTGGGATGACTATGACAGGGCCTGCCTGTTCCACATTGCCTATCACTAGATAAGCTGGGGCCCACTGCTGGCACCAACGCTGCAACGCTGCCTGGACAGTGTCTCCGCTAGTGTCAGCAAGACATCGGGCTCCCTGGCTCCATCCTTGAAAAGGGCATAAGATGGAGTAATCGAACCATCGAGTGGCAACCTCAGTAAAGGGGCGCGGCAGATCTGGCCTCCATCTTGATGGCCGGGGGCTGGCCCTGGATGTCGCATCCGAGACGGGACTGCTCGAACGAGATCGGTCAGGCTGCGAAGAGCGAACAGCTACTGCTAAGGTGGCTTGTGCCGCAAGCATTAGCAGAGGTAGGACTTTGAGGTGTCGGCCGAAGAGGAAAGCGCAGCTCAGCTGTATGAGGGGCCCCGACTCTCCTGCATCATCATCTGGCCACCCATATATAGGAGCCGAACTGGCCGGTGATTGGGAGTTTACTATGTCACCATCACGCAAAAGGCACGGCGAGCTAGGGCTGTCAGCCGGAACGCTGATAACGCGAATCTGATCGGATTGAGTCTGTAAAGCAACAGCTATGGATGCACGAGAGGTACGAGGATCGAGCGTGGTAACGAAGGTCCGATCATCCTGTTCCACCAGAATATGGACTCGATGTCTCGAGTCCGATGCTCTGACAAACTGAAGGATCTTGCTGGGGCCCCAAGCAACCGGCACCCACCTGCCAGGGTAGGATTCCTGGAAAGAACCTGAAAACGTCAACGATGAAGGCTGCCATTCGATTCCAGGGCTGAGCCACGTGACAATTGGTCGAGGCCAGTTGGGGTCCCATAGTCGGATCAGCATGGTGCAGAGGAGGCCGACCCCTTGGGTCCACATGGCATATCCTCGCAACATATCTTGGTGTTGGAAAGCAACGGTCTGTGGCCCGTCTCGCGCCTCCCGGACTTCGGGCACATCCCCAGAACGAAGGTGCAAAGGTTCGGCGGGGCCCGGAGTGATGCGACATAAACCGCAGGGGGAAAGCGCAGGTCAGCAGGTTGCCACGGGGTGAGGTGTTCGACGGCACGTGAGATTTGAGAAGGGGATATACACGCGGGGAGTATTATCGCTCGGCTGTGGTAAGTATGGCGAACAACCACACAGGCAATCTCAGCAGAAGGTGCAACGGGTATTAACGTAAGTCTATCGTGACGAAGTCCTGGCCATGTAGGCATGTATTGTTGATCAGGCCATCCGGGAAAATCGGATCGGTAACGCTGCCATGTGGTTTCTAACGGGGAATGTGAATCAGTGGTATAGACGCCGTGTGGGCCCGTCCATGGGCAAAGCATAGTGAAGCGGCAGTGCCTGCTCCCGCAGACCTCCTGAGCAGTACGTTCGTGAGGCGGGAGCCGCCAAGGAAACGCCGACACACGATAAACAGGCTTGGCTTCCCCTACCTCGAGCATGCCGCAGGCAATATTACATAAAACGAACCAGCCGAGGAGGGTACCCGGCCAGCGAGGAAGAAGGGCCGCAACTATGAGCATACTCCCGGTTGCGAGTCGATGGGCTGCATCATGCGCAGGTTGAGGTGGTGGAGGTCCAAACGGGCCAAAATTGACCGGGAGGCACTCTCCGTCACGAAGCTGGGCTGGACCCTGAGTGACACGCCTAGTCGGGTAAGGAGCAATGACTCTGCCTTCCCTATTGCCAAAGCGGTATGGTCTGGAGCTCCTGCTGGGGAACGAGCGACTAATGCACATAGGGTGTAATCCATCCTCGGCAGCGAGAAGAACAGAAACCAAGTCGTGCCTCTCAGCGGCAGGGATAAGGTGAATAGCCTGATTATCAGGCTGCGGTTGGACATCAACAACCGGTTGCCAGCCTCGTCGCTGCGCATAGTCGGCGAGAGTGTTGCACAATATTCGAGCAGTACCTTGGATTGTAGTCCGCAGACGGCATTGGGGGCGGCCGGTGAAAGGGTTGTGCATAATTACTGGGTGACCTGCCGGAATGTAGGGCTCGCCAGTTAAGGGGGACTCCTCGTATCGCGCAAGAGAAGCGGTGCTGCAAGGTGCAAATGTGCTGATCCCCTCCAGGTGCAGGATGCGTGGCGAGGCGCTCTTGGTCAGGCACACTAGTAGAGGCAATCGAGTCTGAGCTAGGCAAGACTACAGGGCTTTCCCCAGGTACTTCAGACAGGCTGGTGCGGGGTGTAGGTGCTTGAACGTCCTCTAAGAAGGAAGGGCTGCTGGGTTCAGAGAGTTGCGGTGCATCGGAAGAGCTATCGTGGTCGTGATCTTTCGCGAGAACACCGACCCCGTGCCATACGACCACGCCTATGATGAGCTTCCCCAAAAGAGGGCGCGTAGGCCCCTGAGGGTGGAGCAGAGTGAGGCAACCTACCGCGAAGCCTAGCAGTGCATGACCGGATGGTCTAGAAGCCGCGCTCCGAGCAGACTCACCTATGGGTTCAGTATTCGGGCTCTCGGTGGCCCAGGGAGCTACTTCGGGAGCCGGCAAGACTCCGGCAGTTTCAAGCCGAGTGACTAGCACTTGTTGCTGACCTCAGCAATTTGCCGTTCTAGTTGTCTGCTGACCTGCGCCGCCTCCGACTCGGAGGCGGTTGCAGCCTCGCTAGAGGGCCGAGCGAAATTGCGCGGGGCTCTAGGAATGCCATGGGTATCAAGGACTATAGGCAGGCTACCCCTTGCTCCCAAGCATATGTCATAGTCAAAGGGCATAATGCAGCCAGGATCCGCTGGGGCGTCCCAGCCCGTATAACCTAGACGGGGTTGAAGGGATGTGCGCACAAGATGTATGATGGCCCCGTGGGGTGGGATGCCAATGGACTCTCCATATTGTACTACCCTCCCTTGCTGAACAACGCCGAAGGTGCCTTGTCCGAACCAGGCTTCTCCAAAAGCGTCGGCGGCTAGGGCTCCGACTAGGGCCCAATCAAAGGCCAGGTCGGACGCTGTGACAACATGTCCCCTAGCTCGGTAGTGCAAAAGCCAGTAGACATAGGGCGGCACCGTTCGCGGGGGAAAATGTAGGATGTGAGCCCTCCCTTGGATAACCCTCGGCGATGTCCAGACGAAGTCACCTGCGGGGGGAATTCCCCGACCGGTGCCTTCAACCTGCCGGTGCATGCGCGTAAGGTCAGGCGTAGAATCGAAAGGAACTTCGACAGGGGCATCACATGAGTATGTCCAGATCCTGGAGACAACCGGTTCGACCTGGGGCCTATACTGTCGGGTTTGCACAGCAAGGTCTTGTTGGGATGAAAGGCTAGGCGGGGCGTGCGTAGCAAGCACCGGATGCCTAGCAGCTAGTGCGCCTAAGAGGAGGAAGGCCCAGCTGATTCCGTAACCTCGTGCTCGAGCAACCGTGCCAATGGCGACCTCATACAACACAAGTCCGCTTTCAGACATCTGACCAATAGTGCGTGTAAAAGGGAGGGTAGCGGTTGCCCGCACACCCTGGGGCAGTTGACTGAGGCGCGAAACCTCGGGAGCGCACGAGAGGGCTTGAGCTTGGCCGTGAGAGTTGAGCGTCATCACGTAGCGAGCACCGGGTTCAGTCCATAGGGCTACAGGTCGCAAAAGCTCGCGGCTGAGGCCATCGCGGACAATCCACCATACTGTGGGGCCGATAGGAGTAGACACCAAGTCGAGAGTGGTGCCAAGGGTGTCATATGCAACAGCCAGAGCCCTGTCGGTGGTGTGTCCGGCAGCAGTGAGCAATTGGCCAAAGCACTCGGGAGTAGAGTCTCTGTGGAACTCGAAGGCAGCTGGTCCATGATATGGGGTCCACAACTGAACACGCACAAGGGGGTCAGGCGATACCTCCCGAATGTAAGCAAGAACATCCCTGGCCTCTACGGAGAATGTGTTAGTCTGGCAAGACAGCTCATGTCCCCAGGCCACAGTGCAAGTGCGTGTGCTTTTAAGTACAGGGACAATGTCGCTGGCTTCGTCGTCCGGCAACTCTGTAGCTCCTGAAGTGCCCCATGCATGTGCAATGAGCACTGACAGTATAATGAGCGTGAACGGTCGGGCGTCAAGTCGGAAAAGAGGCAGTATCCAAACGGTGGTTAGGGCAATCAGGGCCCCTCGATCGCATGGGTACGCCACGCCAGATGTGCTGTCCGGTGGAACAGGAGGCCGAGAACTGTTGTTCGTGGGAGGAGCGGGCCGTAGGTTGGACCTGAGCTCGGCACTTGCCGCGCATAGAAAGGGATCGCTCCCGGATTGCAGGAGGTGGCCACACTGGCCGGCTAGTCCTTGTATGTCGTCAGGCCAGGTCCACAGGTCGTGGTCACCCATAATTTCCATGCCTGACAGATCCCACGGGTTTGCTTCAGCGATTGTGAGCACGTGTTGCCATGTCACCTCAGCTGTGCAAACACCGAAAACTGCAAGTCCGATACGTAGGCCCCAGGGACTATATCCCGGAAGGCAGGGCAGTAGGCATTGCACGTTGAAACGTGGGCACGCCAATTGCACATATGGACCATCAGGACAGAGCTGAGGCAGAGGGATGCATGAGCGGACTGCTGGAAGCTGCGGGACAGCTGACGCTGCGACAGCTGCCGCAGTCGCAGGCCAATAACTAGGGTTAGTCTGAGTGCCTACAGTGCCTCGGCCAGGTACTACAGTCGGGCTGCAAGATATCGGGTTCATCTATCCGGCTAAAGCTCCACCCAAATTGATAGGCCCGTAGAGAATCGACTGTAAGCAAAGACACAGCAGGATGCCCTGGCGCCGGGTCCGCCACGGGGTACAGGACGGGCAACGAGTCTCGGATTCTTTGCCAGAACTTGTGATAGGGGCGTGCCTCGCTCGAGAGGTCATCTAAGGCATCCCCAGGCGAGGAGGTGAAAACGGAAGCCTGAATGACCAGGCGTTGCCAAAGCCCCAGAACATCAGCAACAACAACTACATGGCACGACATGCCTTGTGGGACCAGGCAGAAGACGGGTGCCGGAAAGTGATACCCGGCTGGCAGCAGCGGAAGGCGGCGCAGGTCTCCTGTCACCCCATATGCAGAGAGGAGCATTGCTGGTATGCTGGCCTCTGGTTCGGGTGGGGCAGGAGTTATTTTTATAAGGTCAAGGAAAGGTCCTACTACATAAACCTGATCTTCCATTCCCAACCAGCTAACAGAAGGGGGAACAGGATGGAACGAAATGCGGCCGATCTCGGCGATTTCGGCGACCTGTTCAGTGAAGACACGCAGAAGTTCACCGTGACGAACTGAGGCGACCAGGCCGCGGTTAATGCGAAATTCTCCATGCCCACATTTCTGTCGAAGTTGCTGAAAGAGGTCTGCTGCGAGCCTATGTCGTGTGACATCAAAGCAGTGTATTCGGTGCCCAAGATCGACCAGGATGGTGACAAGTTCGGGGTCTTTATGCGGGGCAACAAACTGGATACATGGCCACATTAGCTGAGGCAGTACAAGGGCAGGTATGCGCCTTTGGCCCGATGGATCCGTAAGCCTAAGTCGGTGCTGCAACTGCGCAGCCATGTCGTCAGCGGCCAAAGTGAACTGATGCGTTTGATCTGGAGTCCAGACCTGGATACAAACCTGGGTTCCGAGTCTCTCAGAACGACCGACAATGTGAGAACTAGGCGGCAGTGCCTCGGCAGGTTGCGAGTGCAACAAGTTAACATAGCGCTGATGAGTGGTAACCGAGACAAGTTCGAGGGATCCCCGGAAGATAGTGCTTGCGGGCGGTGCCGGAACAAGCCATATGTCATCAGGGTGCGCGTGAACTTGAACACTGCTTGACAAGCACAAGCAGAAAAGCATTCCAACTAGCAGCTGGTGTCTGGTGGCTAGTGTGGCGGAAATCCAAAGAGGCAGCGACGGCAGAGGCCGCGGGGAACGAGACAGTAGATCCTCTGGGGTCCGGACGCTGTCGTGCACAGGCGGGGATTCTCTAGGAATGACCTTCCAATCGACAGTGATGACCCGAATTCCCCGACGGCTAGATAGGTGTTGATCCTGCAGAGCACTGTCACAGATCTTGAGCCAACCCGCTCGCAGGAGTGCCGGCAGTGCTTGGTGGATACTCCAGGCATACGTAGGCAAGTCGGCTTCCAGCAGACAAGTATCAGAAGTAGCGCCGGGAAGAACAGTCGCGAAGGAGAGACTACCCCCTATGCCCCTAAAATCCACTAGGACAGACCTATCCACATCTTCCAATTCGACAGCGATGAGCTGGGTGCTTGGTAAGGCTGCGAGAGGTAGCTGCGGTCTTAAGAAGACTGGTTCAGTAAGTCCCAGATCGCCTCGAATCTCTCGCATGGTGCGGGCTCGATCTGAGTCAGTCCGGCCGGCACTAGCAACATCATGTAGTAGGATACCTCCAGGGTAGATGACAGCGACGGTTCGAGCTGCAGCAGAGGAGGGCGCTGCGACGTCGGGGTTAGCAGGGGGAGGGCTGGCATGTGCAAGGGCGACGGACTGGACATCGGATGGCAACAGGCCCCTAACAGAGGTACCTCCATGGATGAGCAAAACCTGTGCAGCTGAGTGCATGATTGTGGTGCCGGCTTGACAGTAGTAATGCTGGGGCATAATAAGGCACTGGGTTGTTGCAGCAGCAGTAATCACGTCTTCCCCGGTGGCGGTACAAGGCAGACAGTGCGTCGAGATGCCCCCTCCTAGAGGCCTAAGATCAACCGGAACGACAAGTTCGCTCCAATGCTGCAGGGTACTACTGACGGTGTATTGCTCCTGAGGCAGGTGTGGCAGAGGTGGAAATATCTGCGAGCACCGGCTGGTGTGTCTGTCGCGGGCGACAAGAATGGCATTATGTAAAAAGCAGCCTTGCATGCGTACCTCGGCTCTGCAGAGGATAGGCCACTGGTCTGCCTGTGGATCAAATATGCATACGTCCCGTGCCGGCAAAGAGGCGGGCGGGTCACTGGTTTCACCAGGGTGGTGAATAATGCGGAGTGGCATGACCTCTGTAGCATCACGTGTATTCGGTACAGGCTGCGTGTCGAGCGCAATGGTGCCCCGAGGCGACGCAACTGCCGTCAGATGCATGGCAGAGTTGGCAGGAAAACATAGGAACCACAGAAACAGACAGGTCCGGGCAGGATATCGCAGTTTATGCCTGGGGCTCTTGCCTGAGATGCGGACGGCGTCTGGAGACCTGTGACCTTTACCAAACGAAGTGCAGAGTGCGTGGTGCATATAACGAGAGATACGCAGGCGGCTATACATCCCCAAGATACAAGAGAGCGCCCTAGCGAACCCCACCCAACTCAATGCAGCAGTGACAACGGAAAGTAGAACAGTAGGCACGGCAGCGAGGGAGCCTGCGGACCTGAACCTGTGATGGAGGGCATCGGCGCTGCTGAAATAACTAACCGTCCTGGAAAGTGTCGCGCTCTCAGGAGTCGGTAGCTGCTGGAAGGGACGCCTCGCTGTCTGGCTGACTGTCCGGGATGTTGACTACTAGGGGGCACGGGTACTGCAGCAGACCCTGGACTTCGGGGGCGGTTGATGCCACGGAAGCTATGTAGCCACGACAGGGTCCTCCCTGTTCCGCTAATAGGGCAGGGAAAAGCCATTCTTGTGCTGTAACCGGGGCATAGCTGTAGGGGTCTAGCAAACCACCTAGGGTAAGATGGGCGGCCAGTATGACACCTTGCCTGACCTGTGGTAATGCAGTCGGCGTGTGACGGAGAGACTGCAACATTTGGTGCAGGGCCAGGCATACCTGAAACACACTGCGCTCGTCTTTTCCGCGCACGGCCATCTGCAGGTCCAACCATGTTTGTTCGGCCTGCTGAGCCGACAGTATGGGGGTCTCCGGTGACCTCCGTCAAGGGCAGAAAAGCGTTCTGAGCCTCGTCCACGGTGAGATCCCCAACGTGGTCCGCCCCATGCTCGACCGCGAAAGATGCCAACTGAAGCCAATAATGGCACCAAGAGGATAGGGAGCATGCCGGTCTGTTGTTGTGGTCGGGGAGCAGCTCGGGCTCGTCTTCCATCTGAGTGTGGGCTTCTCGTGGCATCCCTTCCGGAGTGCGGCCTGTGGCGTCTGCAGGCCAAGGACTGTCCAGTGCCGTCGTTTCTCTCCGTGGGCTAGCCCCAGTGCCAACACTGCGGCGTTTCCATCGTGGACCCCTCACTGAGGTTGTGGCCGGAGTGGGATCGAGTGCTATGGCTCCACCAAAGCTGGCTTCCGATGTTTGATCCGCTGCTAGGACATTGCTGGGCCGGAGAACTGATAAGGTACCAGCAGGTGCTGAGCCTGACAAGGCAATGCCAGTGGAAGCTATATGGTCCCTGCCAGGGATCATCGGACGGCCACTCGAGTCCAGGAAAGGGGCCGCTGGCGGCATCACTTGGGGATCCTGCCGCTGTAGAGAGAACATCTGCGGTTCGACTGCCGCCTGGGCGGGAGCCTGTACTGTGCCGAAAGCTTTCAGGATTGAGGCGAGTCGCAGCACTTCTTGTTCCTGGAATGATGTCCATATAGGTCCCATGGCCCGTTCTGCTTGCATCACCTGATCGGCAGTAAGCTGGGAAGGCTGTGTCGCCAGGTAGGCTTGCATGTCTTGTATTGCAAGCGAAAGGTCCTCGTCGACCTTGGTCCCGATCGCGCGGACACGACCGACCAGGCCTAATAGATGCTGGCTCATCTGTACCATCCACCCGCTTAGCGCCGAGGCCATATCTGTCTTTGCTCGAACATTGCCTGCCAAGCGCTTGGAGAGTTTGCTCATGTTGTTTGTCCGTCTTTGCGCCATTTGTTCGGCTGTTAAGCAATCTTCCTGGAAGGCATTCGAGGCCCAGAGATCTTGAGTGGCCCTGGTCGAAATACTCTGCAACGCCACAGTCATAGATTGCGGTAGCGCGAAGTCTATAGTCGAGGTCTGAACCGCCTCGGACTTGGCTTTCTGCTTGCCGCCCCCCTTGTTGGCTGGGACAGAAGCTGCTTTGTTCTTCGGGACCATGCTGCCGTGGTGGTGGCGCAAGATCGCGAAGTCCTGGTATAGCTGAACACCCTTCCGCAAGCGCCGGCGAGCTTTCGCTCTCTTCCGGCGGAGCCGACGGTGCCAGCTGGGACTGGGAGAGCGTGTTGATCTCCTCTAACGTGTCACTGTGTCCAAGCCAGATCAAAAGAAGTCCCAGGGAGAGCAGCGGTACCAGTGGGCGGCACCGGCCCCGTGGAATCAGAAAAGGGACCGCGCGTCCCTGTTCTGCGAAAGCAGTCATCGGATTGTCCAGAATACAAACCAGAGACAGTGGTCGGCCGAAGCAGCGAACACTGAATAGGTAGAGGGAGCTCCACTCCCTGAGCAAAGTATATAGGAGGTACCAGGCCCAGCTGATAACCAGAGCCATTGGTCTATTGAAAGACAGCAGTGGAGAATCACCGAGGTGTTGCAGCTGCGAGCCAACGCAAGCTGCGGCGCACACGAGTGTGCTGGGGTCGGGTATGCAGGAAGGGACGGAAAACTACCTACCGGAGACTTCCTCCCAGGGCCTGCTCGAGCCGCGACGCCTCAGACCCTAAACCCTAAATCTTAAACCCTAAACGGCAGCAGACCCATTTAGAAGGCCGCCAATCGCAAGGCCGCCATGTTCTTGTAGTCGAGAAGCTGAAGTAATCTGAACCCAAAACTGCCCCAAACTTTCTTTGGCCCTTATTCTAGCACCCGTACAGAGTCCTTCTAGAACCCTTCAAGGAGGCTCCATCTGAAAAGCCCTTTGTATCGAGCTTTTCACCGAAGGGCCCCTCCTTCCAGAACCCTCGCATAGCCTTTGTAGAGGCCTTAAGTGAAGCTTTAAAGGAGCCTCCATCCTAGCTGCAGAGAAAATCCGTCTGACAACACCTCCCAATGTTATTAACGGACTTCAGTCGGTCGTTCGCACGAAGCACTCTGTGGTGCACATCAGCGATTGTGTAAATCTACTTAGAACCCTAGTGGAACCCCTCAAAGAACCCTAGCAGGAACCCTTAAAGGAGCCCTGACAGGAACCCTTAAAGGAACTGTTAAAAGAACACAGGCAAACTCTAAGCTACATTTAGGGTTCCAGTGTAGTGTTTGGGGGTTGAGGGGTCCAGGAATTTCAGGGTTTAGGGGTTGAGGGGTTCAGGGATTTCAGGCTTAGGGTTTACGGTTGCGGCGTCGTTTAGGGGGTTTGGGGCTTGTACGGTTTGCACCCTAAATCCTCAACCCTAACTAAAACTTGCGGTTGAGGGTGTAGGGGTGAGGCATAATCAACCTAGAGTGTTCGGCTTAGATTTGAGGGTTCTTTAGATAAACAAGGTACACCCAGAGTAAATATCAAAAGCGGGAGCCACATTTGTCCTAAGCCCCAAACCCTAAGCCCCAAACCCCGTAAATCCAGAAATCGATCGCGAGGTGTGCGAGCGAAACATCGTGACCATGTCCATGAAGAAGGGCGATGTGGTCCTTCTGGACAACTACCGGGTCCCGTCACTGTTTAGGGTTTTGGATGTTGGGCTTTGGGGGTCTACGTCTTTAAATTTCTCCTTGCAAGATAGGGTGACTTTGTCAGAAGGCTTCGCTGCGGAATATACGTGCCCTCGCTGGGATGACCTTCCATGCTGGTGACCTACTGCTCTAAGTCTCCCTGAGCTCTGCAAGCTTGCGCGACGCTGCAAAGCCATTCCAGATGCGCAGCCTGAACGCCTGAACTCTGAAACCCCCGCACCCTAGACCCTGAACCCTAAACCCTAAACCCTAAACCCTAATGCTGCTGCTAGGTAGCAGCAGCAGCAGCAGCAGCAATAATTTCACTAGTCACAACCATCATATCTCAAAGGTTAGCCCCAACCTCCAGCTCAAGAAGCCGTCCGAGAGATGGATATCTGCAAAAACGAGCCTATCTTCACCCATATAATGGCAGGATAGCTCCTAAACCTTAAGCCCGAAGCCCAAAGCCCCGAGATTCTGGAAGCTCGCTGGGGTTCTGCTTTTCGGATCCTGCAAAAGGGGTGTGTGAGCTGCATAATAGGAGCCCTTACAGGAACCCCTAAACCCTAAACCCCTAATCCCTAAACCCTGAACCCTAAACCCTAAACCCCCTAAGCCCTAAACCCTAAACCCTGAACCCCTGTACCCTTAAAGGATCCCTTAAAGGAGCCCCTGTAAAGGTGCTCCACGGCCGCAACACCTTCAAGGGTGACCGCAAGCATCTGGAAGTCAAACAGGGCTCTTTTGGGGGTTTACAGTTTTTTTTTTGTTTCATCGGGGTTTGTAGGGTTTAGGGTTTAGGTTGAGAGCCCTAAAAGATCTTTCTCTTACGCTTTCGCCCTTTGCTTTCTCGTACCTCCTTGTCTCTGCGCCCCTGACACGTATCTGGGTTCTTGATAAGGAGTTTACGACCGTAGGAAGGATCTATAGTAAAACAGCGGTCAACACATGATTCTACGAGGGTTTACTAGTGAAAGATCATGGGACTTCGTAGCTGCAGTTAAGGCGTACAAGAACGTGAGGTAGCCACAGTTAGGACTACGTATGACCCACCACAAGCACGGCATTTGGAACCTTACTTTGTTGCTCAAACTCACAATTCCCGCCAGACCCGGAAAAGTAGGTTTTAGGGTTTAGGGCTTAGGGTTTAGGGCCACAGAAGCTCCTCGGCCCTTAAGTCTGAAAGCTCGTCATGGATCTGAAACTTACAGCGGCTTGTGATGCTCACAATCCCGAGGCCCTGCGCACAAAGGAATTTAGGGTTTAGGCCTTTAGGGTAGAAAATCCCGAGGCATGCCGTCACTTGGTTCGAGTCTTGCGGAGAGCCGCTGTCTTCAGGTCGGGAAGGGTGAAACGAGGTAGGAATCGTGTAGCGGTTTTAGTGGTTTTAGCCTGTAAGATTGGACTGGTGGTTTTAAACCCTAAACCCTAAACCCTAGAGGTTCTTCAACAAGGTTTTCAGGAAACCCTGAGCGGTACTAGACGAAGCCCTAAGCCCGGAAGCATAGGGTTGATGATATAAATCCTGCCTTACTCATAATAAGGAATAGACCATAATTCCCATAGTTTAGGGTCCTTAAGGTAATGCAGGATTTATATCATCAACGGTACATCCCTAAAGCATTTCATTCAGGGGCACTGGTTGCCCTATGAACTTTGGCCTGTGGGGCTTGGGGTTTGCTTGCAAGCCAGGGGCGGGCTTCAGGTTGGGGGGAGTCCCCCGATGGGGTCCTGGTTACAGGGTTATAGGGTTATAGGATTATAGGGTTATAGGGTTATAGGGTGATAGGGTTATAGGGTTTAGGGTTTAGGGAAGTCTAAACCCTGAGGTCTAAACTCCTAAAACCTAAGGTTTGAAAAAACCCCAAGACCCTAAACCCTAAACCTCCAAACTCTATAGGGTTTGAGAAGCCCAAGACCCAATTATTCTGAAGTTGAGGGCTTAGGGTTCAAGTTCAGGGCTCCGGTCGCGAGGTCCAAGTTTTTCCAGGTGATGGGCTTTTGGGGCTTCAGCGTTTTTTTGTAGGGTTTTTTTGGGGTTCGGCCTTAAACTTTCGGGTGTGTTAGGTTAAGTTTATGACTTCTGCCAGTTTTCGGGTTTCGGTTTTAGGGTGTGGGGTTTAGGGTCAAGGCCCTGAGGAGGGCTTCGGAGTTTAGAAGCGGGTGTGGGGCTTAGGGGCCCATCAGTCGACTCAGGCGGAGGCATCTCGCAACCGAGGGCTTCTTCCAGGGAGGCCCTGATAACCGGAAAGGTAGGATTCCCTAAGCCCCCAAACCTTCAAAGGATCCAAGAGGTAGGATCCCCTGAGCAAGGGCTAAGTTTCGGTCTTTGGAGCCCTTACTGGCTACCAGCAACTTTTGCTGAGAGCAGGACCTGTGCCATCAGTGGATCAACCACATCAGGCTCGCGGTTAGGCTTTAGGGTTGTAGGGTTGAGGCCAATGATCGGCTACTGTAGACCCCGCATGAATGAACCCGCATGAATGACCCTCTTTAGCAAGGATCGTAATCCGGTGATGATGGTGTTTAGGTACATCTCCATCATTCTGTGTATGTAATGTAATGCAGTGCAACGATATGCTGTGCTACAGTGTACTGCAGTGCATCTTACACATGCCTGTGAACAAACTTAATTTGCAAACCCAAAACTTAAACTTCCAAACACCAGGCTTATCTTTGACCCTACTCTCCTAAAGCGGTACAGCTTGGCTCCTCAAACCCTCCTGATCCCGAAACCTTGAACCCTGCACCCTGAATTTTCAACCTAAACAGCCTACACCCGAAGCCTTAAACCGGAAACCTAATCCCCAAGCCGCCTTGCCTGTCAGGCAGCAGAGCCAGGTGTCCTCTGAGTCGCAGCTGATCAACATCCTACAAAGCTTGATCAAGGCGAGGTTTGAGGATTAAGGGGGTTTGAGGGTTCAGGGTTTCGGGTTCAGGGAGGAGGGGTTTAGGCTTGAGGCCTTGGAAAGCCTAAGTTCGATGGTTTAAGAAGGGTTTGGGGAGTTGAAGTCCAGGGCAGTGGGAGCACAGCCGTTCTGGTAACACACGTTGGTGTGGTTGTCCAGTTTTCCAAGACCTTGGGGCGCGGGCCTGGGAAGCTAATGAGGTGTAATATGGAAGCCCGAATGATTTGTAATCTTGTCCACTTGTAGTCCCTATTCTAAATATTGCAAAATATACACCAAAACACTATTCCAAGTTAGAGAGGCCCCTTAATTGGGGCTGGGGGTGTCGGGCGCCTTATGGGGACCCAAGCCGGACCCATGATCTGCAAACCCCAAAGCGCTCAACTCAGAGCCTCTAGGTTTTAGGGTTTAGGGTTTAGGGTTTGGGGCTTGGGGTTCAGAACCCCAAACCCCAAACCCTGAACCCCAAACCCTAAACCCTAAAACCAGTTCAGGGCTTGGGATTCAGGGTTTAGCGTTTTGGGGTTTGGGGGTTCAGGGTTTAGCCCCAGGGGCAAAGCCTCAGCTGCCTTGTGCCACAGCAGCTGAACCGGAACAAGCTGGAGTTCGCTCTTGCGGCCCGGCTCGCTCAAGATTTCGGGACCGGGGCTTTGCAGTCTCCGGGACGAAGCTTTTGACGCTTCTGGGTTGGGCCCTTTGGGTTTAGGGCTGCGGGGCAAGCAGGGCGTCGGGAGTGCAGTATGGCAATGCTTGCTCCCAGACCCGAAGGCACTACTATACAGGCCTAAAGCGATTACAAATACTGTTTTGGGGATTCCTGATTCGAATTATAATAGGATGTACCCCAAAGTATAGTATGATATACCCCAAAGCATGCTTCTTAACCTCAGAATATACTTTTTTATCCTCAAAACATGACTCTGTTGAACGAGACCTTCACAGTTTATAAAGTGTAGGCTTTAGGGTTCTAGGGTGTAGGGTTTAGGGTTCAGGGTAGTCCCCAAGCCCTAGTTATACGCATTTAACTTTGAAGGAGCAACCGATACTACTGCTCTCGCCGTGAGTCGTCGGATTGGCCTCAGAGGTAGGTGTAAGCTGCAAGGATCTGATGAACGAACCTTGGGATCGGTAGATGATGTCTTTGCAGGGCCTTTTTCGTTCGTTTTGTGGGTTTTTCTGGAATCGGACCAGTCGGGATCATGGCATTAGTAGCACCAGTTACAATGAGAACAGCTGGCAAGAAAATGAGATAGTTGAACCAAGTTTGCTGCAAGTTCGAGCTGGGGTGATCGCAGAGCCTCTGAAGCACAATAATTTCTAGAGCAGCAGTCTGTGACCATTGACTTCACATGTTGTTCTCATGGTGACCGCGTGAAGCTGAAGTGGCCGGTACTGGTCGTAGTGATAGTCAGCGTGACTGTGCTGATGATGTTGTCGTTACTGTCATTCGTGGTTCGGTTGTGGTGATGCTGCTGACGAGAACACCGTTCATGAGTTCGAGCATCATGCTCACCATCTAGAAGACAGATCTTTGCTTGTCACAGCCAGAGGAACACAGTGCCCAGTACGAATTGGAGAAGGCACCGGGGGGGGGGGGGGGGGGG